>JADGIL010028727.1:24620-37427 GCA_020352625.1 Cactoblastis cactorum | reverse complement strand
ATAATGGATAACTGTAAATTTCATCACAAAAATGATATCATCAGTTTATTAAAAGAGAAAAGCATCACGTATAAATTTATTCCTCCCTATTCGCCTTAATTAAATCCTATTGAAGAATTCTTTAGCTGCTTTAAGTCTAAAATTTCTGCTTTTGTAACACATAAAACAACGAGAGAGGAAATTATGAACAAAATACCGGAAATAATTAGAAATGAAATCTATGAGTATGCGGGCTGGTTCAGAAATATGAGGAGATGGCTTGAAAAGGCATTGAGTAAACAATAATTCATTCAATTAAAAAAACATGCCAAATTTGATATTGATTTTTTTGAAGTAAGATTGATTTTTTTTGTTGCCTAGGGATGGGAAATCCAAACGAAGATCTTTTCGCTATATCTTTTTTATAAGAATATTAATACCTAGTTGACGGAGACATACGGTAAAATATGTTTCCCATACTTAGGTATAGCTTAAGATATTACGAGCCTTTCACCTGCTAAAACCCACCCCGTAGTAAGATTGATATAATAACTATAAACTAAAAAAATGAGATTTTTACAATATATCATTAAAATTAAATATGTTTTTTTAATCGTTATGTTGTAATAATTCATTATTTTCTATAATTAAAAGAGCAAAATTTACATTATTACAAAATCTTTGATGAAAGCTAAATTTTATTCATAAGGTAAATATGAAATGAAGGGTTCTTTATGTATTGCTAAAGATAATCAAATAAGTTATATATAAAATAATAGGCTCTTTTTAGAAATTGTCTATTCAAAATTCTCGATAAATAAAGGACAAATAGAGGCAAAAGTACAGTATTACTTATTTAAATGTATCTATCATACCAGAGCATCTTATTTTTAAAGATTGAATATATTTTATTTAATTAAATATATATTTTTATAATTTTAAATATCTTTTTATAATTTTAAATTTATTTTACAAAACCCTGTAATTATATCTTTAAATATTTTTTTAATTATTTTAATAATTAATATTTAAACATATTTTTTAATTTACTTGGCAATTTTATCCAAAAGTCTTTTGATTAAACAAAGAAAGAGTCACATGAGCAAAAAAAGCAGACCAAGAATTCTTTTTAAGCACAAATTCTTTAAACTGATCCTTCCACTGGTTAAAAAATGCATTAGCTTGCACATTACACTTCTTATCAATCAACTCAATAACAATCTCATCCTCATCATCAAAAGCATAAGCTGATGTCAATCTGTAAACATTTCCTCCATATTTAATTGTGTACCCAAACAAACCAATAGAAATCTTTTTAAAATTATTGATTCTTTCCTTTAAACACTTAATCTCTGATTCTAATTCACCAATTTTATTGCTTAAATATGAATTATTGTCAGTTAAAATTCTTATTTTAGTTTCATTTTCACTGTTATCAATTGGTTTTGTTTGGATTGATAAGTTTATATTCTCTTTAGGAATACTTTCTAATTGTAAGATTCTTTCTTTTAACCTGACATTTTCTTCTAAAATTGCCTTAAACTCTTCTGTTTTTATAAAATTTGTTGATGATTTGTCAGTGTTTTCTTTGTAAATCAATGTTTTTTCTTCTAATTCTGTGTTTCTAAGTTTTAATTTTATATTTTCTTCGTATAATTTGGTATATTTTTCTAAAAGTATTTTATATTCTGAATTAGCCATGGGTAAAAAAAAATATTTAAATTAAATTAAGAAAAATTAAATATTTTATTTTTAAAATATAAATTTATTATTTATTTTAATTTATAAAATTAAAAAGTTTTATTATTTTATTTAAATATTTTATAAAATATTTATTCTTTTTTACTTAAATCTATTAAATTAAGTTATTGCTATAAAAGAGTTTATTTTAAAATAATATTTTAATTTTACTTAATTATTTATTATAATTAAAAATGATTCTATTGTTTTTTAAAAAACTTAATATTTTAATGTGTTTTATTATAATTTTTTTTATTTAAAAAAGTTAATTTTGCATTCTAATAAATGATTTTATATTCTCTTACTATTTATATTTAGAAAATGTTTTTTAATTTTAAGATTCTTTATATTCATTATGGTTAAAATATATGATTATTTTGTTATATTTTTATAACATAATATATATGAACCTTTTCAATTTTATATTTTCTTAAAATATAAAAAAGTAAACAACAGAGTGAATCTTAAATATTACATAGGATTAGCCTAACCTGTTTTAAATTTTATTTTTAGGTCATATCTTAAAAGAATACGACACAGTTATGAATTAAAATTTATCGAAAAAATACCTTCTAAGATTATAATATATAAAGAAATATTTGTAATTAATTTATTGTTGTAATAATATATCGGATATTTTATTCTGTTTATACTTTTGGTAATTTTCTATGATTATAAAAATATTTTATTTATTGAATAGTTAAAGATATTCAAAAAAATAAATTTATAGGTATTCTTTTGAAAAGTTATCTTTTTATAAAAAATAAAATGTAAGTCTGATCAGAAAGTCTTCATTATTTCTTTGGATAATTTATATTTGTTATCTGTATAAACTATATTTAGATACTTTTTGTAAAGATTAAGTTGTAGAAAGTGGGCTTCTATATCAGTTTAACATAAATTAGATGCTAATTACTTGGGATAATAAATCTAAACTTATAAAAAAATATTAATGAATCATATTTAAGAATAAACGATATACATCTTAATAAAAATGAATGAGGCGTTTTCCTTATAATAATTTATAAGACAAATTAAACTGGATTATCTAATTGATTATAAAAATTAAAAGAAAATATTTTTTTATTGTTTGGGTTTAAATCTTCTTTTGTTATTTTCTTCCAATAAATTAAAAATTTTTAATTATAAATTTTCATTTTGTAACCTATTAAAATATGTCAAGAATCTATGCTAATGTTAAATATTAAGCATGGGATTTGGCTGGCCAAAGGCTCGGATTATCTTGCGCCATACCTAGTTAAAGATTAACATATTTTCCACATGTTTTGAATAATCAAGTATAATATAATTTCCACAAGTTTCTGTATAAATTAGCTTAATATATTATTTGAAAGATATAGAAAAAGATCTTAGTATGGATTTCTCATCCTTAATCAACAGGAAAATAAAATATTTAGCTTTTTTATGAAAATTTATAAATGGATGATCTTAAAACAAAAAATAATTTTCAATTGCTTTGACAAAATATTTAATTTGACTTAATTTGAATTTTAAATTATGATAACAAAGATTAATCACAATTTTTTAGCAATATTATGCAAGTAATAATATATTTAATATGATATGATTTAATTGTTTTTTTCTAAAGAAACTTAAATAATTTAATATTACACATAAAAATGAGAAAAAAGTTAAAGGATTCTAAGATTAGAATTCAATTAAACCTATGTTAAGTAATTTTACAGTAAAAGAAAAGAATATTTTTTAAATATTTTTTAAAGAATGCATATCTTAGATAAGTATCTTGTCTTTGTAAGGGTTCACACAAGATTTAAATTTTGTAGATTCGAGGCAATCGCGAATGTTTTAAGATTTATTTATTGTTGAAATTTAAGAAAAATTGACTTTTAATAATTTTTTCATTTATTATTAAACATTAAAAACCAATTAGGTTTGAGTAATTTAAGGTAATTAATAATAATTTTTTTGTACTAATATTTGATTTTTTGTGAAAAGGGATTAAAGTTAATGTTACAAGCGTTTATAGCCTTTAAAAATTTTTAATTCTTATCAAAAATAATCATAAAATAAACGTTCTCAAAACCATTCATATTGTATAGTTCTTTAGAACTTGAGAAAACTTAGATAAAAGGACTAAAAATTATTGACTTTATATCATTAATATAATAAACTTTATCGATGATAAATTAAATATGTATTTGTAAAAATCAAAAAAAAAGTTTTAAGATAAAATATTTCTTTTATATTAAATACTACCCTTAATGATTTGTTATTTGAATTTTGTATTTTTAATAATTTCGGATGCAAGATGTGCTGAATCTAAAGAAAAGTTGGAAGAAAATAGCAGAGCAAATAATCGACTACCTGGTGTTATGATTCCAGATTTTCTGCAAATTACTACCTTTTCTCCAGAAAGCAAATTAGAACTGGCCAAAGAAAACCCCAGAACCCCTGCAATATTTGTAAAAAATGTACTTAGATTTTTAAAAGATACATACTGGGACAAGTTAAAAAAGTTTCCTAATGAAAGAGAAGTTACAAGAGTTATAAATATACTTTTTGATAGTATATCGGACTTTTACGAATTAATTTTTTTGATTTGTAATATAATGATAAACACTGATGGATTTACTACATTGAGTCAAACAAATTTCTTTACAACGGATCCTAATATTGGAACTAGTAGAGGTTTGCTACTTATTGCAGGAAGACAAAACTATAAGCTCCTGTCCATATTAACCCAAAATCAAATCTTCGCAACAAATCCCGAAACTTTAACCACTCTATCGCCTCTTGCCACAAAAGCTTGTATTATCTATTGGAACTATTTAAAAGAGAAAAGCAATAAAGAAAATCCTTTATTGCGTTTGGATAGTGAAAGTGGGTTGAGATTGCTATATCCGGAATGGGCATCTGAATCTGCAAATAAAGAAAATTTTAAAACATTTTCATTCGTTAGAATAAAATATTATGATAACTTCTTTGATTATCTGTGCGGCTTTAAATAAAATTTATCATTTCTAGCAAGAATAATGTATTTTTGTTTTTTAATATTTTAATTTTTAATAAACGGTAAATGATTAATTTCTAAAGAGAACTTAAATATTTCTTATAAAAACATTTCAAATTCTCTTATTATTCTTAACCTTTTTAATTCTAAAATAAAATTAAATCAAACAAATTTTAGCTCTATATCTTAAAACGATCTATAAATTGTAGTTATGAATGTCGTACCTTTTTTATTGATTTAAAGAAGTGCTTATATTTCTACATTAAATCTTCATATTTTTATAACAGAAGTTTCATCATTTATGTCCTTAAGATATATTTCATAAAAATTTTTAGTACTATTCATGGAATTTATTACTACATTTACTTGTTGCAATTTAATAATAGTTTATATCTCATATATTTCTATTAAAAAATTACATTACTAGCAACTGCACATTATTTATTACTGATGCTATTAAATTTAAAATCTAGAGTTATTATTTAATTCAAAATAGTGCAGTATAAAAAAACATTATAGCAAAAAATCTTATATCATAGGTTAAAAATTGTTATAATAAGAAAATTATTTTAATAACAAGATAAATTACCTTTTAGAATTACCTTATATATTACTTTACAATCTAAAAATATGTTTTTATGAAAAAAACATTTTATTTGTATGATTGTTAGTATGCCCTTTGTGGGATAAAATATATGCACAATTTCTATTGTTATCAATTGGCAAAGATTCTAATTCTAAAATGGTTACGTAATACAAAAATTAAATATATCGGTGCTTTTTTTGTTTTAATAGTATTGAATGATGTTTAAATATTAAAAATATTTAAGATTTGATGATTGTAAAGGATTTCGAAATCAGATCACTTATGCTTTGTATTAAATTATTAATCATGTTAAAAGGATGGAATAAATTTTGTAAAAAATGATTCTGATATTAAAATTATTTAATATATCTATAAAAAAAACAAGTAAAGTTTATTTCTAAAAATGAAAATTTCTTAAACTCATTTGTGTAATATAATTGCATTTTATGGCATTAAAAAATATAACGTATGATTCTTTATCAATCACCTATAAATTAAACTTATTGTTAATTTATTTTTGTATAAAATGATAAAGAAAGATGAGTTGAATATCTTTTTATTAGAACTATTTAAAAATAACATGTTATTTTTGAAAAAAAAGAAATTTTCGTGGTTTTTTTATAAAAAATAAAACTATACTTAAGATCTAGTTAGCAACATCAATTTAGTAGACCTGTCATATTTTCTAAAATTTTTAAAAAGTATTATAAATAAAATTAAAGACAGAGATATTTTTAAACAAAATATAAAAGACTTCTTTAAAAAGCACTGTAACCCCTTCAGAATGCTGACTTCTATTTATGTGCATACTAAATTATTATTTTCTTATTTATGAATAGGAGGAATTTTTTTGCATTAGTTTATTAAACTTATTAATTTGAATATTTTTAAATCATAAAATTGATAAAAATCCATTTAATTTTTTCAGCCAAAAACTGGGATTAAAACTTTCCTGGTGTAAAGATAAGTTTTTAATCAAAATAATTTTTTGTTCCTAATTTTAAAAAATTCTCAGAGATTTGTTTTTGAATCGAAATCTTGAGTACTATTTGAAAACTGTTATCTGGTAAAAATTAAAGGATTTATGACTACACAATAATCGATCGTAGACTTAAGCTTTGTCACAAACAAACATAAAAGTTTTAAAAAACAGATATACATACCTTTATAGTCTTGTTCAAACTTTTTTTAAGGTATAAAATTAATTATAAATTAAAAAAATGAGATTATGATGTTTATTGTAAATTAATTGAATTTGTAGATTCTTTTTCCTAAAATTTAATAAATCTAAGATTAAATCATATTCTAAATATAGAAGTTTATTTCAAAAAGTATAAATTGAAAGTTTCCCCTGTTTTTATGAAAGTTTTACAAGAAATTCTTATTTTTGTTTTTGTTTGCACTATTCAAGGATCAGAAGAAGAAAGAAATCCTCGAGATATTCCAATGAAATTTATAGGAGATGTTCTAATGAAGCAAGCTAGAGGTGAAGTATCTGAGCTCATTAAATTTGAAATAACTTTGCGACTTCAATCAGAAAATCCAAGACACGCCCCTTTCCAGCCATTTTGGCCTTATAAAAGAGTCTCAGATAAGCGTTTTAAAAAGGCAATCATTAAGTTTCTTGAAGAAACTTATTGGCGTCCTCCTTTTTCATTTCCTAACATTCCAGAAGTTAGAAAAATGCTTAGCTTAATTTATGATTGGATCGAAAGTTTCAAGGAACTTTGTATTTTTACTTCTCTTTCGATGTTCGGAACAGGAGGATACATTAACATGTCTCAAAAATATCCTCCTCCCAAACCTGGCGAAAAATGGTATTCAAGGGGATTATTACAAATATCTGGGGAAGAAAATTATAAGGTACTAGCAAGACTGACTTGTGATAAAGAATTCTTAACCAATCCTGATATCCTTGCTACCTACGATCCTGAAGCAACGGAGGCGAGTATAATGTTTTGGGATCACTTAATTAAAAAAAGAAAAAAAGTTGATCCTGATTTTGAGATAAATTTTGACAACGGCTTAAAATTATTATTTCCCAAGTTCTTTGAGCCAGGCCATGAAGAGGAGTTCAAAAAATTCAAGAAAAGCAGGCATGAACTTTACGAAAAGATACGTGAGTTATTTGAAAAAGGAAAAAGTTCTGGTGAGCATAGGTCTAAACATCATCGCGAAACAGTAAAAGATTCTAGCTCAAGCTCAGATGATACGTGTCAGCTTGGATTTTAGTTAATTAAATTGTATGGAAGTGTAAACTGTATAAGATTTAAACAAATTTTTCATATATCTTAGAAGATCAAATTATTATTTGTTTTATATCATATTTTACTAAAATGTAGGCCTTTTGGAGTGTTAAATTAAACAATTAAAGAAATAAAATATACATTAAAACAACTCTACGTCTTGTTTTATAAATTAAAACAAAAAATTTTATTTAGAAAATTTTTATTATCATTCTAAAAAATTCTATATTTTTTTATTAGAACTAGAATCAAAAAAAATTAAAAATAGAATCAACTTAGAACTTAAAATGAAACTTTACAAAAATTTTTTTGATTGTGAACACAAAAAGAACGATTCTCAAAAAATTTAAAAAATATATAAGGAAAGAAAATATGTGAACCATGACTCAATTTACTGATGAAAGTGTAATAACTTTATTTTTGAAGATTAAAGGAGAGAGCAATGAAAAAGCATCTACAAATCCGAAGAAACATTATCCTTTGAAGGCAAGTGACACTTTGAAATTAATGAACACTGTCGATGGTAAAATTGTGACGAAGGTTTTTACGACTGAATCCGATGGAACTATTGAATTTGCTGGTAATGACTGCCAATTGTTGTTAAACACACCAAAAGTTACAAAAGATTGTTTTACAGANNAATCATTTGATGAATTATTAATCTTAGTATCAGAAACAATGTACGCAACTGTTGGATTCAGAATCTTAAGTCAACATAACCCACCACCAAAAGAAGGTGATAAGTGGTACGCAAGAGGATTAATTTACATTCACGATGAAGAGAATTATGAACGCTTGGCTGAACTGACCCAAAATCCCGAATTTATTAACAACCCAGATATTCTCGAAAGCTATGATCCAAAAATTACCGAAGCTTGTGTTACTTTTTGGAAGGACCTAATCGAAAAAAGAAAGGCTGTGGATCCAAGCTTTACCATGGATTTTGATACCGGGTTGAAATTAATGTTCCCAAAGTTTTTTGAACCAGGCCATGAAAAGAAATACGCATACTTTAGGCGTCATAGGTTTGAGCTCTATAAGTAGATAGTTGCTCTTTTTGAAGATGGATTTGTTTTTGAAGATTTTAAAAATGATTTTAAATCATCGTTTAGTTACGGCAAAATACCAAACAATGTTTTCAATTTTAATTTTAAAAATGATGAATTACAAAGGTAAATTTGATTAAAAGTATGAGTGAAAATATTTTTAAAATTAAATTTTTTTATTTTTTCAAAATGTTTTTACCGGAAAACGTCAAAAAATACACAAATGTTAACGTAGTCTCATTAAGAAAATATGGTAACAAATACGAGATAGCAGTCCAACCAAATAAACTGACAGATTATAGAAACAACAAAATTTCACTTAGTGAAGTTTTACTCTCAGATAACATATTTATAAATGTATCCAAAGCAGAAATCTGTCCTGACGATCTTTTAATTATGTTTCATAAACCAAAAGAAGAAATTTTTAAAGAAATTTTGACTTATGGCACTGAACAAAAGGCTACCAAAACAAGAAATGCTGAGTTATTACAAATAGAAAATGAGATTATCACAATTTTACAAAGAAAAATACTTTTTAAAGAAAAATTTTTAAGTGTTTTTTACTTAAAAAGAATTATTTCATCTTTTTCTGTTGATACTACCAATCCAAAAATACAAGCACAAGAGATTATCAAAAAATTGGTTAGTTTAGGATTTAAGAAACTTGAAATGAGAATACAACTGAATGATGCTATTAATTTTAAAGAATTGTTTGATTGTAGGATTGAAGAGAATGTTTTATTTATCTCCTCTGATGATTTTCCTGCTTTTAGAGCACATTGTTTAGAAAATGATATCAAATTTAAAATTTTGGAATCGATCGAAGTGCACGATGAAAAAATAATTTAAGGATGTTAATAAATTAAATTTTTACTTTGTGATTATGTTTAAAATTTTTTATAAATTCATAATTAATAAACTTTAAATCTTAAACATACGAGTTTATTCTTCTTTTTTTTTATATTCTAAAAATTAGATTACCACAGAATAAATAATTAGAATTTGTAGTGTAATAGTGTAAAAGTAATAAATTTATTCTTATACTTTTGATTTGACATTTTTGTACAGCAAACTTTTTTTATAGAAATTAATAATTAAAATTTCAGAAAACAACCATTATATTATCTTTAAGTAAATTTTTAATAATTGGAGGATAACTCGGTTTTTATAACAGGTAATAATAACTTAAAAAATAAATATTTTTAATGTTAAACGAAATATTTTTGAATTTGAAATAAACTATTTGTAATAATGATATTAACTGAAATTAAGAAAGTAATTTAATATTGGTAAGCAATTTGTTTTTTTTTATCTTTTTTAAGGGTCAAACAAAGAATTAATGAAATCAAAATATAAATTAATTTATGATTTAACAGTAATTTAAATAATTTCAAAAGAATTTATGAATATTTTAGTTATAAAATAAAAATATCCGAATAATATTTTTAAATTTATAGATTTTGATTATGTCAAATAAAATTTATTTTATATTTCTAAATTTGAGAACACCTTTAAAAGTTAAGTTCGGTAAATAAAAAAATCTTTTAAACAGATTTTAAAAATTTCATTGCTTTTATGAGAAACAAATTAGATTATTTTTAAATAAAAATTGATAGCTGATGTATTTTGATATGCGCCGCTTTAATATGTAAGTATTGCAATGTTTTTCGATTGCTTTAAGATACGATATATAATGTATGATATGAAATGAAGTTAAAATTATTTTATTAAATGTTTGTTCTACAACTCTCCCAAAAATACTAATTTTTGTCATACTTTCTTAACATAAAACAATGTATTTAAACCAATTATTTAGTTAGAAATATAATACGTTTTATAAACTTTTTAAAACACTTAATCATAGCAATTATCGTTTTAATAATTGATGTTAAAAGATGGCAGATAAACAGAATCAAGTTACTAGTTATGAGCATTTTATATTTAAAAAACTTAGAATGATAAGCTTTTATAAAAGACAGCTGATTTTTAGTTAAATTGAATTATAACACAAAATTATAATTTTTCATTAAAAAAGAAATTAAAAATTATTAAATTTAGCTTATAAGAATTTTTCGAAAGTTTCGATCATAAAAAATGGGGTTGAAATGTATTAGGAGCAAGATGTTCTTTAAACAGAAAACTTTAAAATTTATTAACATAAATCACGATATCCAAAAAATATTTTTTCTTAGTCGTAATTATGGCTTTTTTTTTAGTAAATTTTTATAAAATATTTACGAAATCATTTTAAGGTCAAAACGAAAAATTTCCTGGGGTCATTAATATATTAAATTTTTGCAAAAAAATCATAAATATGCTTTTTAACTCAATTAGATTTAAGATGTAATGTATACTTAGAAGTCAATTATGTAGAAGAGTATTTAAAGCTTTATAAATCTTACATTAATGTAAATAAATAGTGACTTATAAAATTTTATATTGCGATTCACTTAAAAGCCGGCAGAAATTATTTTCAACAGTAAAATTATCGTGTGGTTTTATGTTTAAGTAATTTAAAATATTTTCTTAAAATTATAAAGCACAAAAAAATTATAAATATTAGTCAATAATTTTTATATCAATTAATTATACCTGTCTATAAAATGTAAAAATTGCAAGAAACATATCAAAGATATCAGACTTTAATGTGTAATAATAATTTAATTAATAATATATTTGACAATAAAAACATTTTTTTCTCTGTTAAATTAACTAAATAAATAGTCAAGGTTGCGTTTATATTGATGACATTGTTAATAGAAATTAAAAGTAACATTTCAGCTAACATGATTTATAAAAACTACATTAAAATACTTCCGTTAATATATAGAACAAATATTCTTGATTACCTGGATCTTAATGAGTTATTTTTAAGGATTAACTTCTTTTTAGATCCCAATCAACTTTGTCTTGATATCACATTGTAAATAAAGATTTTAAAAATTATTTAGGTATCGCGCTTTAGTAATATCTATCTTAATCGGATTGTTTTAATCCTAAAAACGTCTTTTTTTGTTTTTTATTATTTAGTTGAAGCTTCTGTTTGCGTTTTTTGTTATTAACAATTTATGAATTTTCTGAAGAGGGTTAATTTTTTTGATTAATTTTGTTGCTATTCTTCAAATTTTGTTGATAATTCGGAAAGCCTTGCAATTTGGGGTAGGTTAAAGTTTTTAGGATATGTAATTATTTTTATTATTTCAATTTTTGGTTTATTTGGAAAGTTTAGAAGTCTTTTGTATACTGAGAAGAACTACAGATGAGTTGAGTTAATAGAGTTAAACTTATATAAACGAAATTTTAAATGGACGATGAGCTTCCAAATATATAAACCTAAAACATAAAAAATGCTGATTCTTTAATCTCATATAATTACTTTTTAAGATTTAGAATTTTTTTTAGATCGCATATATTTCCGTAAACAATAAAAATTTGAGTTAGGTGCTTTCTTATGTCATAAAATGAAAGATTTACTTTACGAATAAAAATATCTTCTCTTAATAAGTAAACACAAAAAACAATAAATTGTGATTATATCTAATTTTAAATTGCATAATTATTATAAAAAAAGGTTTGTTATCTATTCTATAACATAAACACAATATTTAGAATATACGTCAAATTAAACAATTTTTTAAAAATTATTTTTTTTAAAGATGCTTATTACAAAAAAATCGTTTTTAAAACACTCGCAAATAAAAACATATATAATAACAAAAAATTTTATAAATGCTTTTGTTATCATAAAAAACGAGATAATGTCTTTTTTTAAAAATTTTTAATAAAAGATTTTTTTATCGTAACAATTAAAAAATAATAATTAGATTGATAATAAAACTCTTAATATATGAATCTTAAATTTGTAGATAAAAATTAATTTTTCGTACAAAAATATTTTTTATCTTTAATTTTTGCCAATTCTCACATTTTTTATATAAAATTTTTATTTTTTATTTATATAAATTTTACGCAATAAAATTCTAAAAAAGTTAAATTAGTTAACAAATAATCATTTTTCATTTTAAATCTTATCTGTAAAAAAATATTTAATCTGTTAATCGAAGAGTATGTTATACTTTTCTGCTTAAATTTATTAAAAAGTAGAAATCTGCCTAAAAATCTAAAAAAATGTGACTATGATGTTTATTATAGATAAATATAATGATTGATATTACCATAAAAAATGCAAAAAATACAGGATTAAAGGCATTATTTTTT
>JADGIL010028727.1:0-24049 GCA_020352625.1 Cactoblastis cactorum | reverse complement strand
TTCTAAACCCGGAAAAATATTCTGGCTCAAGCTCAGATTATACGAGTTAGGTTGAATTTTTTCATTAAATTGTATAATAGTTAAAATTTATAAAATTTTAGTAAAATTTTGAAAAAAAAGAAGAATTTTGTATATAATTTAGGTACTTTTTAAATGTTTATTAAATAAATATGTTTTAAAAATTCTACTATCAAAAATCGTCGTGATCATTGCATATAAGAAGATATATCACATTTGCTGGAAATGTACTGCTTCCGACATTTATAAAAAACTTTTTAAAAGTATAAAAAAATTTATAACTGTTATAGCCTATAACAAAGCCAATTGTTGGATTCGCGTCAGTACCCTCTTTTTAAAATTAAAGCATATAATGAATTTTTATAAGGACCCATACAAATATCATTTATTTAAAAAAAATATTTAAATCAATTTTACTTAACATTTGGCGTTCGTTTTATATGTCTAAAGATATAACAATAATCAATAATTTATTTAAAAACTTTTTTAAAAACTTTGTAAGGAGAAAAAAACAAAAATTTACTATTTTACCTATAAATCATTGATAATTAATGCCATATGCAACTTTGGGAATGAAAAAAAATTTTTTTAAAAAATTTTTTTATAATTAAATGTTTGTAATATATTGATATAAAAACCTAAAAATCTTTTACAAACTGCAAAAAAGAAAAGTAAAAATATTTTGTATTTTCTTTTGAAATGGTAAAATTTTGATTAATGATACTTTATGGATAATTTTAAGATAGAAAGAAAATAAGAATTTTTGATCTTGCCAAAAAAATTTTATTTATTATCAATACTTCAAATTTTTTTATAAAGCGCACAAAATTGCTTTAATGTTTTTTTTTGAAACAGAGAATTTTAATTATTTTGATTTATTTGCGTTTGGAATATAAAAAAATACAATAATAATTTTCTGCCAACTCATAAGTTATAAAAGAATGGACTTGGTTAAATGTAATTTCTCAATGTAAATTTTGTTTTTTTTTCTAGCGTGAATGTATATTTTGAATTCGTATTTTGAACATACTTAGATTATTTGCACTCATTTTTTATAATACTTTCGTTTTTAAAAACATAACATATCTATAAAATTTCTTGCTATATAATAATTATATTAAAAATTTAAAGCAAATGTCACATATTAAGAAAAAAATTATCAAAAAATTATTACAATCTAACAAAAGAAAATTAAAAGGAAGCTTAGGCGGTGTTTAAATTAAAAGCATTATTTAGTAAAAATGAAAATTGTCTACATAATTTGTAGTCAATTCATAGGAACTTAATAAACTTAGGTTTAAAATGGCTTTTTCTTTGATTACATGTTACCTCATAAATAGTTTATTACTTATTAGCGATTTACTAAATAATTTGGGGAGTCCTCTTTCCGAATCTAAATTCTTTGTTAATTCATCTTTTTAGGGGTAGTAAGTTTTTTATATTAGTAAAATTTTCATACAAAAATATTATTACATTTGTTTATGACAAAGATTTTTCCAAAAGTTTTATTTTTTGCAAGATGTTTCATTTTTAGAAAAAAAGAGTTAAGATTTACAAAAATTTAGGAGAATATACACTCTGTTAGCTGGTAAAGTACTGTGCTTTCTAATAAATAAGTTAAAATGATTTTTAGTGGATAAAAAACAAAGAATGTTCTACCACAATACAATTTTTAACCTTTATAGATCAAATCATCGATACAGCATTACCACAATTATAGAATTGATTTTAATGGAGAATTAAAATATAGGGTATTTTTTACTTGATTGAGACGAGAAGTCGAAAATGGCGCAATCAAATACAATATTGTCTACATAAACAACTTTTACATAAAACTAAAAATATGAAAAGTCCTTGTATAAATTCTATAATCTAAGTTAAAATGAAACGTGTTCACCATTAAATTATTCTTTATACATAGATTGTTTGACACGTGTATTTATATATACAATATTTTCAAGCGATCTAATAAATTTAAATTTAAAAATACGATTGTGTCCATGTAATACAATTGTAAATTTTATAATCTTTAAAATTTCATTTTAAATACATTTTTTCTATATTAATCTTTTTATAAGATATATACTATAAAACAACGACCAATAAAATATTTTTAATTTATTTCTGGAATGAGCATGTCTTATTTGCTCAAAAATATTGAATTATTTATTTACAGCAATAAGATTTAGTAATTAAAGAATAGAGAATTTAAAATTGTGGTCTTTTGAAACTAGAACAAAGAATTTTAAAATCTTTTAATTCTCATTATATTTTTAAATCTCAAAGAAGGTTTTAAAAAAACAGCTTTGGTTCAATTCTGTTATCATAATTAAAAATTAAATCATAATAAAAAAAATTTGTTAACCAGGAATTTATATCTATAGCCAAGCACTTATTTCTTTAAAAAAAATATAACTATCTTTAGGTCTTTAAAAAGTTTCTTTTGAAATTATTTTTTAAACCCTTTTTAATTTTCATAATTTGTGCTTAAAATCTTTTAACAAGTTCTTATTTAAATATAAAATGTCTTAATCAAATGTTTCTTTTTGAATAAATAACCTGATTTGGTATTCTTTCACTTCGTAAAATCTAACAAAAATTTTTACAATTAAAAAAGATTAGTTTTCTAAAAATATTTCACTAAGCTTTTATATTATACATATTTTAAATAATATTAATAAAATGTGTCAAAATACAATTTTAAAGAGTTTTTTAAATGCAAAGTTTTCGATCTAATTTTTTATAGCATTTTTTAAAATATTTTAATATGTTAAACGAAAAATAATTTTTTTAAAAAAATTAAAATGGGTGTTATCGATAAATTCTTTAAAAAATAATCCATCATTTACCCATGATCATAGAAATTTGCATCCTTTCTTTTTTTCTTCTAATAAATGCTAGTTTGCCAACAAAAAGAAGCTTAGAAATAGAAAATTCTGATAATAAAAGACAAAAAATTCTATCTGATGAAATAACCTTTAAGTGTTGTGATGTACAAAAAGAAAGAATCATACCATTCATAACCCCGTGCCCAGAAAAATATGTAAATCCTGTAAACTCTGGTATGATTTTACTATACAACTGTGCATTAAAAATAGAAGGTAACAAAGAGATCTTTGAGTCCATAGCAAATGAAAAAAAGACAGAGATAAAAGCTGATAATAAAAATCTTCAAAATTTGAATAAATATTCAACTTTAAGAAAATTAATAAACAAAATAAAAGAGAAATACACAGTAAAACTGGTAGATATAAAAGAAATATCGGTAAATACATTAAACAGAATATCTGAAGAAAACAAATACTTCAAATTAAATCATTTTCTTAATTACTTTTACACAGAAAATTTGATACAATATATTAGATCAATCAAAAAACAATTAAAACAAGAGTTTATAGATCAGTTTGTGTATGATTTTGTTTATGATAAAATTTTAAACAAATTTAGAAATAAAAGTGCGAAAATATCGACTTTAAAAGTTCTGAGCAAATCTCTTTTTCTGGATATCCAATATTCTATAATTAATAATTTTAAAGAGATTGGACAAATCAAATTTAATTTATATCTTAAACACTTAATTAGAAAAAAGAGAAGTAAAGCTATCGAGAAATGTGAATTAGAGAATATCAAAAATGAAATGATCAAATTTTTTGAATTTGATGATAAACCTCTTATAAAATTCTTATTTCCAGAGTCAAGTAGGGTAGTTCAATTTTTGCAAGAAAAGAAGGTTACTGTGACATCAATAAAAATTTTACATATGCATATCTGCATTTTAAAACTTCTTTACCAGTATTACAGAAAAAAAATATTAATCGAGTTTAAAAATCTGAAAAAGAGACCAATCGCGCACAGCCCATTTGACTCTAAAACCTTTTCTAAATACGTTCTTAACTCAAAACTAATAATTTTATGTTTCGTTTTGAATTTTATTAGAGCAGAAGATGAAGATTTTGCTATAAGTTATGGCATTTCTGTTTTCTTTTTATTTATAAAAGTTCAAATCCCAGAGTTAGCACAAGAATTTGATATAAATGAAATGTTCTGCACAAACTTTAATGATTTACACTGTCGAATAAACCAATCCTTAGTCAGTGTTTCAAGACCTAAATTTAAACTGGATGATATCAATCTTCATGCTTTAAAAGTATCCATATTTCCGGATTTAAATGCAAAGTATTGGAACTTAGAGACAATAAACTATGATCTAATTCTTAAAAAACTTTATTTTAAAGAGTTAAATGCCTATTTTTTAGGCGATGGAGGAGAAATCTTTTGCACATCAGAAAATATTAAAGTGCCTCAATCAATTAAAGACATGGTTTATAAAAAGCTTTTTGGAATGGCATTGAAACATTTCTGCAAAAATGATAGTTAATTAAATATTTTTTGGTTGATCATTATTTAAATATAAAGATCGTTTAATTAAATAGAATAATAAATAAATTGATTTAAAGCTTTAATTATTTTTTTATTTCACAAATTTGAAATATTCTAAATACTTTAATCTTAAGAGGGGTTGTTTAAATTTTTAAATTTGCAATTTTTGTGTGATACCTTGTTATCTTTTTTATTGAAAGAGATTCAATAAAAAAATAGATTTAAAAATAAAATTTAAAAACTTAATCAAAATATAATTTCTACTTTATTTTAAATTTCTATTTTACAAAGTTTTCTTCATACATTTAAAATTTCAGATAAAATTACTTAGAATTTATTTTGAAAAAATCTTGCTTCGATCTCACCTAATTGAAGTTCTTTGAAAAACAACCTTTATAAAATGTTAAATATAGAAATCTATTTTATTTAATTATTAAAACAAATTTATAGGAGAAGCCATAATTTTATGGCAAAATATTGTAATATAAGATGTGTTTGATTAAAATGATAAATTAAAAGTATCTTAGCTTATGAAAAGCTTGTAGTACTTCTAATCAATAATTAAAAAATCGACGTTTTATTTTTATATTATCATAACTTTTAAAAAAGAACTTGTGGTAAGATGTTTGACAAAAATAAAATTGGCTAATTGCAAATAAAGAACCGACTAAAACTAAATTTATACAAATTTTTCTTACTGAGTGTTATGATGATAAGATTAGTAATTATTTTTTTATTTTTATTAAAATCATTTTTTTTGTCACTAACTGCATATAAAGAAGAAATAGCAAAAAAATCTTTGTGTGAATTTCTCATCCTTAAGCAACAAAAAAAAATATTAAATAAATGACATGAGTTTATTTTTAAAATAATAATAATTATAAATTAGTAACAACTCTTACTAAAAACCCTTTTATTTTTAGACAAAAAACACACATTTTATGCATTAATAAAAAATACAACAATTTTTTTTTAAAAAATTAACCTAACATAATAATATTATTAATTTAATAAAATATAAATTAAATATTTTTTAAATTTATTTTTATTCTTCATTATTCTTTATACACTCATAAATCTCAGTTAAAGCTGCTTTATTAATTTTATTAACCTTTACATCATTAATCAATTGATAAATCAATCCTTTATTTTTAAACCTATCCTTAAACTTAAGGATAGATTGCAATGAACTAATACTATCAGTATAAGCCACGTAATTAATCAACTCATCAGAATAATAGAAATATTTAGAAAGAATTTTACATCTTAGTTGGTCATTTTTTATGGTCCATGGCTTGAAACCATCATCAATTTCGTCTGATATTTTGTAAATCCAGTCAAGGGTTGTCTTTTTTTCTGCTTTGAAGAGTGATGAGTATAATTGATCAATTATTTTTATGGCTGTGCTTGGTGAATATTTATACATTATTGTGTCTAATCCCATGGGTTGTGTGTCCTTTTCTTCTGTGTTTACTAAGTTATTTACGTTCTCTTCCATTGGGTAAAATAAATTAATATTTAATTTAATATTTAATTTTTATTTTAATATTAAATATTAATTTATTTTTTTTTATTTAAATATTAATTTATTTTTATTTTATTTTTTATTTAAATGTTTATTTTTATTTTTGATTTATTTAAAATATTTTTAAAATTTAATTTTTTATTTCACTAAAATTACATTCCCTCTGCCTTCTTACTCCCTTTCAGTTTAATCAATGCCGTCTTTAATCTCTCCGCTCTATCATTTAACTGCTGAATATAACTATCTTTCTTTTTAATTTTTTCTAATAATTCACAAACATTGTTTTCTTTGCTTACTTCTTTCAATTCATTTATAAGTTTCTCTTTTTCTAAAATTACATCTTTTAATTCTTCTACCTTATTTTTTAAAAAGAAAATCTCATCTGAATTATTTTGATTTACTTCGTTTGATAAATCATTAAATTTTTGTTGGCAAATTTCATATTTTTGTTTATTTTCTTCTAATTTTTTATTTAATTTGTTTATTTCTTCTTTTAACAAATATTTCTCTTTTCCAAGTACTTCTAAGGTTGTGTCTGATGAATTGTTTATTAAATCATTTATTGCTTTGTCTTTTTCTGATAAAATTTCTTTTAATTTTTCATTTTCTTGGCACATTTTTTCTAATTCAATTTGGTAATTGAAAATTTCTTCTTTAAATTTAAGGTTAAAATCATCAAACAAACTTTCTTTTTGGTTTGTTAATTCATTTAATTTTTCTTTTAAATTTTCATTCTCTTTAATTAATTCATCAAATTTTTCTTTAAATTCATTTTTTTCATTTTTTAATTTCTTATTTTTTAATTTTTTCTTTTTTAAATATTTTTTATTTTCTTTTAATTTATTTTCAAAACTTTCCATTTGAATTTGTTTCTTAGTTAATTCATTTTCTTTTTGGTCTAAAAGCCTTTCTTTTTCATAAAATTCATTGTAAATATTCTGTAAGCTTTGATTTTTAAAAATTAATGATTCATTTTCCAAGGAAAGAAATTTTATTCTTTCTTCAAGTAAATTTATGCTCTTTTCTTTTAATTCTAAATCAATAAAAACATTTTTTAAATTGAATTCACTTTCCCTGGCATTTTTTAAAAGTTCTTCGTTTAATTTTTTCAGGTCTCCGTTTGTTTTTTTAAAATTTTCTGCTTCTTTTATGCTCTGAGAAAGTAAATTTATCAACGAATCTTTCTTTTTTAATTCTTCTCTTAGCTCTTTATTCTCATCTTTACCTATCAATTCGTTGTTTTTTAATGTCAACACTTTTATTACTTCTAAAAGTTTCTTGTTTTTGTCTTCTTCACTTTTTGTGCTAAGCAGTCCAATCAAATAATTTATTTGACATTTCATTTGTTCAGTTTTTTCTACAAAATTTTGTTCATTTTTTGTTAAAATTTTATTCAAATTTTCTAACAAAATGTCTTTCTTCTCAATGTCACTTTTTAAAAATTCTAACAATTCATTCTCCTTTCTTTCTTTTTCCTTTTCCAAATAATCAACAATTTTAGTAAAATTATTATTTTCTAAAAAATCAATTTGATTCTCTAAACAAAACATTTTATATTCTTCTACTTCATTAAACACACTTAGCATCTTTCTATACTTTTCTTTATAATCTATTTTATTTACTAATTGTGACTGGTTTAGTTCAAACTGTAAGTCTATTATTTTTTTTTCTAAGTTTATAATATAAGTGTTGTTATGTGATATTTCTTTGAGTAAGGAGTGTATCTTATCTATTAATGTTTTATTTTCTGTCATTAACAAATTTAATCCTTCTTCACAAGTTAAGTCAGTCATAGGATTAAAGTAAAAATATCTTTTAAAAATTAAAAGAAAAATATATTTATTTATATTTTAAATTAATATTAAAAATATATTTATTTTAAAATTTAAGAAAAAAATTTTTTTTAAAAATATATTTTTAACTATAATTTAATATTTGGTTATTTTTTAAAATTAAAAAAAATATAAAAATATTAAATTAAATTAAGATTATTCATAAATGATTTAATTAATTCTTAAAAGGTATAAAATCAGCTCCGTAATACTTTCTTAATACTTCTGGTACAACTATCCCATCATTAGTCTGATAATTCTCTACCAAACAGCACAGAGTTCTTTGGACAGCACATAATGTACCATTTAACATATGCACATACATCTTTTCTCCTTTAATTTTACCTTTCCCAAACCTAATCTCACCACTCCTGCTTTGATAATCTGTACAGTTAGACACAGAGACAAGCTCTCTGTACCTATCTTTATGTGGGAAGAGTGCTTCTAAATCATATTTGATTGCTGCGGCATCATTCATAGCCCCAGAGACAATAGAAATCAACTTATAAGATATTTTTAGAGACTGATAAAATTCTTCAGCAGTTTTAACCATTTCTTGGAAATAAAATTTTGATTCTTCTGGTGCACAGATAACAAATTGTTCAATTTTGTCAAATTGATGCACTCTAAAAATACCTCTGTTATCTTTGCCGTGTGCACCAGCCTCTTTTCTAAAACATAAAGATTCTCCAATGTATTTCAAAGGCAAATCTTGTGGATTAAACCTTTCATCTTCAAACATCATAGAAATTGGTTGTTCTGAGGTGGCTATCAAATAATATTCATCGCCAACAGAATAAAGTTGATCATCAAAATCTGAAAGTTGTGCTGTTTTGGCAATAATCTCTTTTTTCATTAAAACTGGTGGTTGAACCAAAAGATACTTTCTTTCTCTGGCGAAAGCAACTGCATAGTTGCTCAAAGCGGTTTTAAGCAAAGCTATCTCTTCTTTCAAAATAAAACCTCTATGTCCAGCAAGCTTTGTTCCTCTTTCCAAATCTACCCCCTCAACTTTCTTAAAAATCATGTCGTACGGCAAATTTACAAGCACTTTTCTATCAGTTTGGTACTCCCTGATAAGTTTATTGTCCTCTTCTGTTAAACTAAAAACAACTTCATCATCCAAAACATTTCCTATTTCATTCAAATAAGCCAACAAATTAATTTCTAATTCTTTAATTTCTTTCTCCATAACTTCAATTTTGTTCTCAAGGGTGTTCCTTTCTTTTAATTTCGCAGTAAAATCTCCTTCTTTGTTGTTCTTTTTTAAGTTCGCCATCTCTTTTTGTAAAAAATTACTTTGTTTCTTCAGTTGTTCTTTTTCGGATCTTAGTTTAATGACTTTAATGTCCAATTCGTAAACCTGAATTACTTTGTTTTTGTCTCTGCCTCTTTTTAACTCACTTTTAATTACTTTGTCTCTTGTTTCATCTTTTCTTATTAAATTTATGTCTATCATTAAGGGTAATTAAAATTTTTTAATTGATATTTTGAATTTCACTGATTGGTTGTTTTTTTAATTTATTAATAATTTAAATTGAATTATTTATTTTTTAATAATTCAATTAAAATATTTATTTTTATAATTTAAATTGAAATATTTATTTTTTAAAAATTCAAATTGAATTATTTATTTTTTAATTATTTTAATTGAAATATTTATTTTTTCATAATTTAAATTGATTTTTATCACATAAAAACATAGAATAAATATTTTTTTGATTGGTTAATTTAAATACTTAAAAATAATTTTTTTAAAACAAATGTTGATTCTCACAAGAAACAAAAACAATTTACAAATTTACAATCCAACCTCATTGAACAATTACTTTTTAGAATCAACATTAGAAATAAAAGAGAATTTTGATGATTACTTCTTAGACAAAGATAACAATGTTTATATTTTAGTAAAAAATTCTCTTTTCAGGTACAAAGATGAATTAGTAAAAATTGATACAAATTTATTACACAAAGTAATAGAAATTAATACAAATAATTACATTTCTTTCTACTATAAAAGTAACCATACCTTATTTTCTAAGATTATTTACGAAGAAAAAGAGAAAGAAAAAGAAATAATCAAATTAGAAGAAAACTTTGATTTCTTTGTAAACGAAAGAGAAGAAATATTTATTTGGTATAAAAATAATTTAATCACAATTTTTCAATCAGAAATCCAGTCCGCCAATCTTAATTTCACAATTAAAGATGTTAAACCTTCTTATTCTGATAAACTAATTTTGATAGACAATGTTTATAATTTTTATTTGTTTGATACACTCAATTTAAAAGTGATTGGTGGTATAAAATCATTTACTGAAGAAATAATTTGTTATGATTCTTCTATTGAATCTAATTTATTAGCCATAAGCACAAGAGATAAATTATTTATTTTGGATCTTTTATCAAAACAGAAGGTAAAAGAAATAATTTTTTTTGGTATTCAGTCATTAAAATTCAAATCAGAGAATATTTTACTGATCAAAAGTGACATTCTTTATGAATTTGATTTATTTACCAATACAACAAACAAAGTAATAGAAAATAATTTTGAGTCATTCAAAATTTATTACGAAAACTGTGAATATATTTTTAACAACCTAATTAAAGAAAATTTACCTGTTCAACCAGTTGATTCAATCAACCAATCAGAAAAAAATAATTCAAATATTCATTCAGAAATATTAAATGAATTAGAAATAAAGAATTTAAACTTAAAATCTGAATTATTTAAAATAATCTTTAAATTAAAAGATGAATTAGAATCTTTAAAAGAGAGGGTTAGTAAATTGGAAGAAGAAAATAAAAAAAATTAAGTTAATTTATTATTACAGACTATTTTTTCTTTTTTGTTTATGAATATGTTTGATCCTATTATCTCTTTTATTTTGTATGTCTTTTCTTCGTTGTTGATTAATAAAGTTATTTCTTTTTTTTCTTTGTTGTATGATTTTATTTGGATCGAATTTGTTTCTTTTGGTATTTCTAAACTGACTAACATATAAAATATAAAAAATATCATAAATTAATAAAAAAATATATAAATTAAATATTTTTTATAATGCTTTAGTATATAATTTTAAAAAAATCTAAGATCTTTCAGTTTAGAATTTTCATTACTAATATTAGATATACCATTAATTTTATTATTTAAATGTGAATTTTTTATCGGTAGTTGGTGTCATAGATTAATTCTGCTATTGTAATGGAAAATATATCATTATTGAAAGAAAATTAGATTTAATTTATAAAAAGTTGCCGCCAGACTCCCTCAAACCAAAACTATAAATAGGTCATCTGATTTGAGGTGTGGCTTAAAAAATATTAAATAAAGTTAATGTTATCGAATATTTTATTCAACATAATAAGTTACCCTACAGCTATTGGTCATATGAAAAGATATTGTACTTTAAAAATTAGTTTAAATAGATGATGGTTTATTACAAAAATGATATCTATTCTAAAAATGACAGCAAAGCAAATTCAACCTTCTAGCAAACAAAAAAATATATAAAATAAATTTATCATTTAAAATTGTGTTTGTTATCTGATGTCATGGTTTTTTTATACGATACACTCTAATTTGTACAAAAACACAACATCAAATATTTAAGTAAAATTAGGTATTTCTTAAATGTAATGAATAAATGATAGCTTAGAAAATTTTAAACATAAATATTTATGAAGTATTTCTTATATAAAAATTTTATAAATTAAAAAAATATTCGTGGACCGTGAAATAATCCCTTGTTGTCATAAAAAATAAAAAGAGTGTCAATACCTAAGGCGCTACATTGATAAAATTTCTAGAAAAATTATAAAATTAAAAGGTTTTTTATGATGGGATAAGTTTGCCAAATTGGCATTTAAAGATGTTTAGAGACACTCTATGAAACAGCTTTAAGAAAGCATGTAATTATCTATTAAATAGTCTTAAAATCTACTTTAAGCCACGTTAAAAAATTCAAAAACAAAATTTCAGCATGTAATATTTTTTTAAATAAACTTAGTATTTCTGTAATCAAAGCCTGCAAGGCAGGGTTGACTTAGCCAGTCAATAGAGCGCACGAGTAGGTTTTAGCGAGTAAAAGGCTTGCAGTATCTTGAGCTATATTTTATTTAGAAACATATTTTATCGTATGTTTCTTTTAACTAGGTTTTAAAATTCTTATAAAAAAGGTATAGCAAAGATTTTTGTTTGATTTTCATCTCTAGGCAACAAAAAAAAAACTTAGTATATCTGAATTTATTATTTGGGCTGATAAAACGATGCTAAATTATACAGTAAATTTTATGATTGTAGACAGCTAAGCAATAGGACCAATTTTTTGCATATCAATATCTTTTTACAATATTATCTGTATATCCACTGCTGTTATTCTAGACAAGAAGGTTTTGTACTAAAAATTGATTCATAAATTCTATACAGCAGAATAATATGGAATAGTGAACGCAATTTCTATTTTATCTTTAACATAACATTTTTATTACGGCAATGTATGTCATAAATATAAATTTATAAACTCAAGAATAGAATCAATATTCAATATATTAAATCATTACATAAATTTTAATGACCGAAAGAGTTCTTTAAGTGTAATTATCAATTAACCAATCAGCTTACTCTTGAATTATATATTTTTTATATAAAATGTCTTAAAATTGTCAAATATAATATAATTTTTTTTTTGTTGCCAAAAAAAATAATCCATACGAAGATCTTTTCGCTATACCTTCTTTACAAGAATATTCATACCTAGTCGATTATAATATAATGGAATGTTAAAAATTATTCTAATATTAAATTAATACAATTTTAATAAATTTATCAGAGAAATTTAAAGTATTCGGGTATATTTCTGTGTATTTTAAAGAAATAGTAAATAATTTTTAATTTAACTTTGATCTAAAAATTGAACTATTCTTTAGTCTAAAAACTTTATTTAGTTGTATGTATTTGAAAAATTTAACAAAAAATATATTTAGTTTTATTTTTATTTTTTTATAATAAGATATTATTTTAATTTAATACTCTATAAAAAGAGTAAGGTTTTGGTATTTTTATTAATAAATATCTCTGATAATTTAAAAATATAATTTTTAATTAAGAATATAATTAAGAAATAAATAATACAATATTTTTAAAAAACAATTTAATTAAAAAAATATTTTTAATTTAATTTTTATTTATTTTTTAATAAACCATGGCTGATGATGAATTCGTACCCGTAGGATTTGATATTAATGAATTTGAATCAAGAAGTGATTCAGAATCTTATGATGACCAACTAACCAATTTAGATGAACGAGGTTTCCCAAAACAATTACAATACAAATATTTGTTAGACAAAGCAATGAAAGAATTAGACAAACTAAGAGGACCAACAAATCAACAATCGAAAATCCCTTTAGATGTTCGTAGAGAGGGTGGAAAAATCACATTTAACCTAAAAGAAGTCTCAGCACATTTAAACAGAGAAGAAGATCACCTTAAAATGTTTATTTTGAGTGAGCTTAACACTTCAGGGAATGTTAATTCAGAAGGAAGATTGAGTATTAAAGGTAGGTTTACCAAGAAACAGTTACAAGATACTATTAGAGATTATATAGATCAGTTTGTTGTTTGTAAGAGTTGTTTTAAAACAGATGATACTATTATTTATAAAGAGAATAGAATGTATTTTCTTAAATGTAATTTATGTAATGCTATTAGGCATGTGGGAAGTATCTCAGAAGGAATTTATAAAAGATAATTAAAAAATAATATATTTTACTATGAGTATATTGTATTGTTATGTAATTTAAATTAATATTTTTTATAGTTTATATGAAAAAAATATATTATAATTGAAAAAAAGAATATTTTATCCTTTCATTAGTTTGAATGGATAGTATATAAAATATATAGAAGGTATGATTATAGATCTTTATATGAATTTTCTTCTTTATAAAACATAAAAATTTGATATAAATGAAGTTTACAAAAAAAATATCTGATAAATTATATGAGTACAATAATATATGTTAATACAAGATAATTAAATGAATCGATCGATAATTAGGTATGAAAAAGAACTTTGTTTATTTCTCATTCTTGGGAACAAAAAAACCCGGGTGAGAATTTTAGTATTTACTAAGTTTAAGTGGAACTGACTTGTATACTGCATAATTTAAATTTATTGATTAAAAATGATTTTTCATGTTTTTATGCTTCTGGGTTCATTTCATGGGAGTAATAATTTTTTTAAAAAATCATTTTGTGAATTATTGCAGTATTAAAAAATTAAAATTAGCTTTGTATCTTAAGATGAGATATTCATCTTTATAAATTAACAACCAAAAATGTTTCACGGGTTCAATAAATCAAATTTGTAAAAAAACATTTCATCAAACATTTAATTGCAAAATGAGATTTAAATATTTACTTCAACGATGTTGAATGTTTGTAACAATATTTAAAAGCATTAATACTAAAAGTAAAAAATAAAACAGAATAACCTTAATTTTAATTAATAGAAAAAATAAAACATATATTTTAACATTGTCAGCATATGAAGTTATAACTACAATTCTAAAAACTTCTTTTAAAAAATTTTTTTTGTTAAGAGAAAAAATAAAATAAGAGCATTTTAAAAAATTTCTTTGTTACTTTTGGCTTTTTTATTAACTTTTTTTCAGAATAAAGAAAGTAAAGGGTTTCTTACAAGACTCTTCACCGTTAGTCCTGTAACCAAAGCCTGCAAGATAAGGTAGATTTAGGCAGTCGATTGAATGCACGGGGGTGTGTCTTGGCGGGTGAAAGGCTCGCGGTATCTTGAACTATACCTAAACATGGATAAACATATTTTACCGTATGTTTCCGTCAACTAGGTATTTATATTCTTATATAGAAGGTATGGGAAAAGATCATGTATAGATTAACATCATCAGGCAACAAAAAAATTCTTATAGTTAGATATTTATTACTTGCTTTAAGGTTAAAGTTAAATAAAATGATTTTAATTTATAATTACATATTTTTTAATTCATATATCTTTGTTTTATAATTTTTTAGTATTAATTAATTTTTTTATTGTAAATATGTCTTTTTTAACGTATATTTTTATAAAAAAAGTAAAAATATTATTTTACTTGATTATTGTTTTATTTCATGGTTTAATTTAATTTACATTTTTACTATTAAAATAAATATTGAATTGTTTAAAATATGTTATAATATCATAAAATTATCATTTTTTATAAAAAATATTAGTTATGTTTTATTAAAAAAAGAATGGTTAACCTTATTTTTAATCAAATTGATTAATTGATATTTTTTTACAAACATCCTCTTCATTCAACAATCCAAACTCACAAAATTCTTGTGCCATCTCTTTAAAAAACCTTTTAGCAATTACTACTGCCATATCCACACTTAGATTGGAGTTACCTTCTTCTATCTGGTTAACAATCCATTTCGGAAGTTTGTTCTTTTTTTCTTTTGAGTCATATCTTCGGTCTGCCAGGATCATCAGTCCATAATCATCTTTTGTGCGAAGTACTCTGCCTAGGCACTGCGCAGCATGTCTCATGGCATCAAATGTTAAAAATGAAGATTCTTTGATGCCTAGTTCTGTTTTTAAGAACTCTAACCTGGCTTTTAAAGGTACACTTTGAGTGAATTGAAAAGGTATTCCTAGCAAAATTACACATCTTCCTTCTCCATGAGTAAAATCTACACCTTCTGCCATTTTACCTCTCGCAACTGCAAATAAAATTGCGCCTCTACCATTATCACAACACTTTTTATAATTTTCTAAAGCTAAAGTAGACTCTAAAAAGGAAGGTGTCTCAACAAAAATCAGCTTATTCTTAGAAATCTCTGAGATAAAATACGATTCTGACCAAAGTGAAACTATTTCTTCCATATAAGAATAAGAAGGAAAGAAAACTACCATCCCATCAGGAACAGTTTTGCTCATTTCTAAAATCAACGTACCATAATTTCTTACAACGCTAGGTTCACTTCGCAGATTAAAACTACTTGTTAAAATGTCTTTATTTTCGTAAGAAGGATCTATTACTCCGTGTGTTATATTCATATTATCACATTTTAATGACATTTGATCGTTTCCTTTTGTGACTATTAAAGGAGAAATAGAGTTACGTCCCAAAGACACCCCTATTTCTATGCTATCTTTCGGAACAAAGCCAAGTATCTTTGGATAAAAATCTATCGGAGACAAAGTTCCACTCGTAACAACAACATTTCTAAATTTAAACACGTGCTTCATCGCAATGGATGCATCCAAACAGACTAACCTTAAAGTAGGATTAAAAATACTTGGCGCTAAAGTGTCAAACGGTTCAAATATCACCTTAAACCCATTTCTATACAAAGAAGCCATGGTAGTAAAATCAATTACTTTCTTCAAATCACTGATATCTTCTTTAAGTTCTAAAGAAGAAAGCCTTTCACTCAAAAAATTTAAAGATCTTTTCTCCAAAAAAGTGAGCTCTTTAATTGTGCTAAGAAGATTGGTGGTATTTTCTATTGTCAAATGAGTTGTCTTTAATTTTGTTTTATAAAATTCTATAAGTCTTTTACACGCCGAAATAAAATGAACCTTGTTTCTCAAATTACCAGGTAAGAATTCTTTCCCTTCACTTTCTAAATTATAAGTTGAAGAAATACTTTCTTTCTTTTCAACCAATTTTGTCAAATAATCCTTCAAATCTTTTTTCTCCTCTCTGACTTTTTCTTCAATAATTTTTAATGTTTTAGTAGAATTGTCTAAAGTGGTTCTTTTTAAGTTGAAAGAAAGTGCTTCTAAGCAATAATTGTCAATGTTGTGTGCTTCGTCTAAAAAAACAATACAATTTAATGAAAGTGTCTTTGTGACAATCTCATAAATTTGTGGGTCTATCAAATAATTATAAGTGTAAATTGTGCACTGAGCCACGGACATAAGTTTTCTTACCAAGTAATAAGGGCATAATCCTTTTTGTTTGCCTAATTCTTTGATATCTTCTAAAGAATAAACACCATAAACCAATTCATTAATTTTTAAAGTGTTTTGGTAAAAATCACAGTCTGGCAAAATAGATCTACACACCAAATCTACTTTATTTGTCATTAAAACCTTTTCATTGATACAAAGATTCTTTTTGCTTGTCAAAGCCACACCCAAAAAATCATCTAATTCTCTCAAATCAAATATTTTAATAATTTTTTTAAGTTCGACAACAGCTTTTTCTACCTCAGGCACAGTTCTAGTAGCATAAATCAGTTTAGGTGTTGGTATTTTGTTATTTTTACAGTGTACATAATAACTTAAGTATGATGAGAGCAACGCAACAGTCTTACCAGTACCAGAAGGCATTTCTATTAAAAGATTACCTGGTGAAGATATATTTTTTATTAAGTTTGATATGTAAGTTAATTGTTCAGGGTAAATTTGTTCGTAAGGAAAGTGTATTTCTATTCCGTGTAATAAAAATTTCATATTTTTAATAAATTATTAATTAAATAAAAAATAAATAATTCGAAAATAAATATTTATAGAATAAAAATTCAAATATTTAATGATTAAAAAATCAAAAAATTGTTATCAAAGTTAAAAATGACAAAATTATTGTAAGAATATTATGAATTTTTTTAACCCTTTTCTAATTAGATTTTATTTCAGAATAAACATATTAATAGAAAAAAATTTTAATTTATAAATATTTATTATCAAATGCAAAATTAAATTTTCACTGTCAAAGTAATATAAAATAAAATATTATTTTTTAGATTTAATTTAAATTGAAGTTATAATTAAATTATGACTAACCAATTTTATAAAAGAATCTTCTATGAAATAAAAAAAATAGAAATATTAATCAAAAATTATATAATATTAACTGAAAAAAAGGTATTTTTTTATTAGTGGATGTTACAGATAATTATTTTTTTAATTTACTTAATATAAATAATACAATTTTACATCCTATGATGAGCAAGATGAGAACGTTTAGGAGAAAGAATTTTTTATAAATGTTATTCAAAGAGTTTTTATGTTCTCTCACTACCAAAAATAAGTTATATAACAAGGAAGAACAATGGATTAAATTAAGGCAGAGAAAAAAACACATAAATTTTTTTTGAGATTATAGACATTTTATTAAGAAAAAAGAATATTAAGACAACTTTTCAGAATATATTTTGTAATTCGTGACAAAACGATTTTAACAGTAGGTTGATTTATTTTTTTACAACTGTTTTTCATTTTATTGATTATTGATAAGAAAATAATGTTAATATTCATCATTATACGTTTTATATATAATATAAATGCTCATTCAATAAGAAACAAATGGTATAATATGTTTCTTACTAAAAAAGTTTAAGGTAAAATATTCGAACCGATTGCCTGTTAAAACTACCCTCATCCCCTCTATCGACTGCCTAAGTTTACCTTATCTTGTAGGTTTTTGTGCAGAAAATTATTTTTGATTGTATTACAACTTTGTGATTTAATCTGGTATTTTATTCGAAAAACGCTATTAAAATATCTTTTTATGAAAATCAATTATCTTCCTGAAAAAATATTAAATCAATTATGTTGTACCAAATATAAAGCATAAATAAAATGATTCTTAAATTAATGTACTTTTAGTATGTAATAATTAATACAAAAAAACACTATAAAGAATATTAAATTTAAGAAAAAATAATTAAATGTCAATTCTACAGATTTTTACTTTGATCTCAAAACTGACCAATAAAAAAAATATTTTTGTTTTTTCAAAAGATAAAAAAAAAATTAAAAAAATTAACCCTTAAATGACACAAACCACAGACCACATGGGAGAAGAAAACAAGATAAACCACGAAACAAAAAGTGAAGAGACCAAAGAGACTAGCAATGCTGATAGCGGATGTACAGCTCAAGCCACTTGGGGCACACCTCAAAAAGACAGTTTGAAAAAATCTTTCGACTTGAAAACCAATACACAAGTTTCGTTTGATGAGGAGAAGGAAGCAGTTAAAGAAACTAAAGATACTTGGGGAGCACAAGATTCTAAGAAAGAAAGCTCTTGGGGAACAAATGATACGAACAAAAAAAGCTCTTGGGGCACAAATGAATCAAAGAAAGAAGGTTGGGGAAACAACAATAACTGGGACCAGAAAAACGATTCTGAAGACACAAAACGAAGGAAATTTGACGAACCAGGTAGAAGAACTTATAATGATCCGGCACCAGCTAAGACCCTTGGCTTATTTGGATTATCTGTTCACGCCACTCAAGAAGATTTAGAAGAGTTTTTGAAAGAGAATATTCCAGACATTCCTTACGAAAACTTTACTTTGGTAAAAGACAGAGTTACTGGTGAAAGCAGAGGATTTGCATTTTTACATTTTGAGTCAATTGAAAAAGCAACCCAGGCAAAAGAAAAGTTGGATGGAAAGAATATGAAGGATACCCCTGTGAGAGTAGCTTTTTCTATTAGTAAAGGAAACAGAAGAGAAAACTTTGGAAGTGGATTTGAAGGAGGAAGAGGTGACAGACCAAGAGGAGGCTTCGAAGGAAGAAGAGACAATTTTCAACGTGGTGACGATTTTAATGACAGAAGATCTTTTGGAAGAAGAGATGATTTCAATGACAGAAGGCCATCAGACAGAAGAGACGACTACAATGACAGAAGACAAGAGGGCTCTTGGGGAAGGTCTAGAGATCATGAAAGAACTGAGGGATTCCCACGCAGAGATGATTTTAGAAGGGACGACAAATCTTTTGAAAGAAGAGATGATAGGTCTTTCGGAAGAAGGGATGATTTCAATGACAGAAGACCATCAGACAGAAGAGACGATTTTAATGACAGAAGACAAGAAAATTCATCATGGGACTCTCATAATAATCGCAGTAACGAAGGATCTTTTAATTCACGCGATAACAAAGATGGTTGGTCATCCGACAATTGGTCCAAAAAATCAGAAAGAGAAGATCGTTTTAAAAATTCTAATGACAGGTCTGATACAGTTGAAGAAAGAAAATCAAAAGACAATAATAATCCTTCAGGCTGGTGATTAAATTAACTAAGAATTTACTTTTATAATTTAATTTTGTACACTTTCTTATTGGCTTTATATTACTTTGTTAGGGTTATAGTAATTTTATTTATCAAAACTTTAATTACCAAATTATTTTACAATAGAGTTTATTTATGTATTGTTATTTTTATAGGAATGTTTTGTAAATTAAACTGTATTTATTTAATTTAATTTAAATAATATAATTTAAAAATATTATTTAAATTTAATATAATTTAATAATTATTATTAATAATACAACTAATACTCCTACAAAAAATAAATAATTATTTCTCTTTCTTTTTACTATTTTATTTCTAAACTGATTAATAATATTAATTACCTTATAAGTCTCTTCTTTTGTTAAATTTAATTTATCATATTTCTTTAATAAAGTATTTAACTCATCAATAAAATCTACTTTTTCATTAAATAAAATAGAATGTTCTTCCAAGACTGATTTTATAAAACTGGTTGAATCTTCATAACTCATTTTGGGATTATTTTTTTAAAAATATATTTTTAAAAAATATTCTATTTTTAAATTACAATCTGAGAATATTGTATTTAGATATTTAAAATTTAAAAATAAATTATATTTAAACTGTCAAAAGATTTTATAAAGAAAAGTATTAGTGAGTATAGAATTATAATAATTAAAATTTATAAAACATATTTTAAATATGGTCTTAAATTAGTGACTTATAAAAAGTAATTATTTGTCTTCGTATGATTATCTTTCCCTAAAAAAATAGTTAATTTTTAATCGAAAAAAAAGATAATTAAAAATACTCATTTTAATCTTTTAAAACACTAAAAAAATATTTATTTAAATTTCACCAATAAACTTAAACACTTCACTTATCACTGCAGGTTCACCAACACAACAAACCTTTCCATTCAACCCTAAAAAGATTTTAAACTTATATCTTTTACCAATCTCATTTATCAATCCTAAATAAAGTTTTCTTATTTGGTATGGCAAAAATGATTCAATGTACCCTTCAACTTTCCCTAATTTGTCACCATTACAACTTAAAAGCACTTCACTGCCCACTTTTATTACCTTTGCAAATATATAATCATTTACTTCTAATTCTGGTTTGTTTCTTTTTGTAGCATTGGTGAATGATAAGGAAGGAAGTACACCTATGAATCCGTTTAAGTCGCATTTGTAGAATTCTGAACATTTGTAGAATATTTTTACTATGACCAGATCATTTTCTTGTGGGATGTATATACCTTTGGTATCTAAAAATGTGAGTGATCCTGCTTTGTATACCTCTCCTTGGACAACTGACAACCTTTCCTTGGTGAAATTCTTACAAACTTTCTCTTCTAACTTTTCTCCTGGTAAAACATTTCTCACAAAATTTATGCGCATAAATTAAATATTTTTTTTAATTTATTAAAAAATCATAAAACTCTGCACACAGGTCTGCCATGCGGACACCACCAAGGTTTATCTAATAAGCTTAAGTTATAAACAATACTACACATCTCTTTATGACTTAATTTCTGACCAATCATAATGCTCATTCTACATGCTTTTGATTTAATAATTTCATTTAATTTGTTACTTAATTCTAACCCATTTTTTACATCCTCAACAAAATCAACAAAATCTTTGTATAAAAAATCTATTCCTTTATAAACTGGCAATGTGATAAGTTTGTTATTTTTTACCACATAACCATTTTTATCAAATAATTCTAAATTATCATTTATGATAAGTAAATCTAATTCATCTAATTTTATTTCTATTGGTTGAATTAAATATTGTTTTTTTAAATTTAATTCTTTCTTTAATTTCTCATAATTTTTTATCTCGTCAGCAGCGTGTTGATCAATTATTACCCTGTGATTGAGAAATGAACATAAAATGAATCCTTGGTTAAATTGACCAATTATTTTCATCTGTGAAAAGGAATTTTTTTGTATTTCTAATGAGGAAGAAATGTTTATTTTTTTAAAAGCGAATGTTTTCTCACTATTTTCTTCTTCANNTTTCTTCTTCACTATTTTCTTTAATTTCTTCATTACTTTTTTTTATTTCTTCATTACTTTCTTTTATTTCTTCATAATTTTCTTCTTCTTTATTTTCTTTTATTATCTTTTTAATATTTTTTTGGTTAATAATAGAATATTTATTTTCCTTATTTTCTTCACTTAAAAGAATACTAATATTTCTTTCATCAAAAAATTCATTTTTTAAATTTAAAGATTCATTTTTTAAATTTATAAAATATTTTTCTTCTTTTTTACCAAAATTAAATGGTAATTTAATTTCATTGAAAATAATTTCTTTTTGATTTACAATGTTTTCTTTTTGATTTGTTAATTCATTCTTTATTTTTTTATTTTCTGGTGATGGAATGAGATAACATTCTTCATTCATTAATTCATTTAATTTATTTCTCAGCTGCTTAATAAGCTCATCTCTATTTCTTATTAACACTTCATTCTTTCCACAAGTGTTAATATCACATTTCTCTTTGATTATCAAAATAACATTTTCTTTTACGTAAGAATGAATAATTTTTTTAAGGTGTGTGTCTATCACAGGTTTATTTAAGTAAAAAATATAAATGTTATTTAAACTTATTTCTTTACTAAGGCAAATATTAAATTTTTCTGTGATTATTTCTTTACTAAAAAGAATGGGAGATTTCTTTGATAAAATTAATTTATCAAAGAAATATAAGGTAATAGAAATATTATTTACAATTAAATAAGAATTAAGCAAATAAATTATTTGATTAAGCTCTCTTTTAACATTTAATAATTTTTTTCTGACTGGAATATTATAAAAAATATCTGACACCGTGACAATACTCCCTTCTCTTAAATAAGAAGAAAGCATTTTATTTGTAAAAAAATCTTTCTTTTTTTCGTTTGACTCGATTGTTAATTTACTTATTTTTGAAAGAGAAAAAAGTGCTTGGCCTCTAAACCCATAAAAAGAGGTTATTGGCTGGGCAGAGAAAATATTGTTTAACTCTTCAGTTTTGGATGTGCATCCTTCACAGCCCACTAAGTCAAAATTAGAGATACCACTGCCATTATCTTGGATTGTGATGCTGTCATTGGTGAGAGAGATGGTTATTTTGGTTGATTTAGCATCTAATGAGTTCTCTATAAGCTCTTTTAGGATGGTAAATGTGTTACTGAAAGTGTGTTGACTTTTTATGAGTGAAGAAGTTTTTTTCTTTAGTTTATGCATTCATATTTTTAATTTTTATTTTGTTTTATTTTCAGGAGGGAAAAGAAGAGGGAAATATTTTATATTTTTTTACCTGTAAATATTAAAATAGTTTATAATTTATAATATTTTTTTATATTATATTTTTAATTTCACAAATTTATAATTTAATGTTTAAAAATATAAAATAAAAAAAACTAATATTTTTAAATGTAAATTAAATTAATATTTTACTAAAATAATTCAACTAATAATTTTATTCTCAATTAATTTAAGCTGCTGGTGCTGATGCTGTTGATTTCTCCTCTTTTCCTGTTCCATTGCTGCCATTTCCGTTTCCGTTCAGATTTTTGAAAGATGCATTTTTGACATTGGTCAACTCCATAAATGAATCACATCCTCCGCAATCATCCTTCTCTCCTTCAGTCTGCGATTTTTTAGACAGGAACTCAAGACATGAGCCACAAGGGTCGAGCTTCTTTGGTTTGGGGATCTCTCCTTCTTGTTTCAATAAACTACCTAATTCGTTAAACTCAAGCTGCGCAGTAGGCTTCCTCAATGCACTGATGTATTTCTTATTTATCTTGGTAACATCATAATGAATATTCTCTGCTATTCCCATAAGAATTGGCTGACCTTCCTTTTTTACTACCACTACATTGTCACCATACAAATTAATTTTATATTTTGGTGCTTTGATAATGTTCTCCATTACGTTTTTGGCTTGACAGACTAGTGAGTTAGGGTTGAGTTTTTTGACGCATGACTTGGTGTCTGGTTTGGTGAGTAATTTGGCAATTTCTTCTGCTTTGTTCTTTCTTTCTTGGACTTTGGCTATGCATTCTTCTTTGATTTTATTGTTAATTGCTTTCCAGTTTCCTTCCACAGATGATTTACCGCATTCCAAGAATTCTTTGGCTGTGTCTGGTCCTACAGAGGATGCTACACTTTGGTTTAAGGCTGATTTCAGAGCTTTGTGAGTTTCGAGTGAGACTAATTCATTGGTTGCTTTGCCAGCACTTCCTGTAGAAGCACCT
>JADGIL010028723.1:0-12772 GCA_020352625.1 Cactoblastis cactorum | reverse complement strand
GTTAAATTTGTTTCATTTCAAGAACCTATTAACTTGAAATTCCGTATGGAGGTACATTATTATATCAACTTATTGACAATAATTTTCATCTCAAAAATTAATCAATATCAATGTAAAAGAAATGTCATAAAAAAAATACGACCAAAAATTGGCTTTCGATTATCATTTAGCAAGCACTTTCAACAAAACATATCACTTTTAGAAAACGTGGAAGCACAAACAAGTTTCCCGGGAAATTGGATCTCACTTGAGAATGCCGAACGAAATCGAAATCTTGAAGACTTACAAACCCTCAACTTCAAGTTGAAGATTGTTTGCTGTTTTCTTTAAATATTTTTTCTCCTAAAATATCCTGTAATCTGTAACTTAAACGTTTATTGGTTTAACTTTTTAATCTTAGTTTACTTCTTTTTCTATATTTGAATATAATTTAATAATAATGAGTTTATTTACACTGTGGGCTGATATGTGTATAAGAAAAATGACCTGTTTAAACCTTTGATTCACTTTTACAATCTGCGACGAAAGAGAAGCAGCTTTTAAAATCTGTATATATAGGTATATACATACAGACAAAATAGGAAAAAAAGAAACCTGGCATAAAATCATTGTGGATATTTGATTATCATTATTTTCTTCCCATACAAGGTGACAAAATTTATTTTTTATAAGAAGATCTTGACTCCTTTGTTTAAATTCTTCCGATTGTAAATAGAAATCATAATCAATTTTAGATAATATATAAATAAGATTTATTTGCCGTAACAATATACACTAAATACTTATAATAACATAAACGTGCCAGAAATTGCAGTAGGCTAGCTTGCTACGAGTACATAATGCGTCGGCCGTAGATCTGGTTTTCTTGGAAGTGACTACAATAAATTATACATAGGACGATTCATTTGATATTGAAAGATCTTTTAACAACGAAAATAACAATCCACCAAAAATATTACTCTCTCTTTGCACTTACCTAATTAGACAAGAAGCAACTTACATAATTTGTTCTCAAGACAGGCTGTAGACGGGAAAATAGTAGAATAATCATACCTAAAAAATAAGTAACTGTAGGCTACGTTGACGACAAACTAAACCAGAAATCATTACAGATTAAAAATACAAGCATTGACATGTTATTTTCAAGAACTTACACAAAATAAGAGAAGTCCATGAAGCATACGATGTGTATGCACTCTTTGGCTACTACTATTTACAAGATATTGTACCTCTATGAAGTTACGTAGGTATATAAGAAGAAAGTAATGATCAAAATTGGCTGATCCAGCTGAGATTACCTCTGTAACCTTGTGGGCGCAGTCGGCTCAAAACGAGGGCGCCGGATCGATACCGGCAGACTGGCAGACATAACACTGTACCCCGCTCCGCGGCCGTAAGGCTCAGATTATGTGAAATCAGGATTTAAGAACCTAAGTAAACGAGGAGTGACCCTTAAGTTAGGAATTTTTCTAATAATCTGTTGCTACAACCTTTCATCCTTTTCCTCTTTGGCTTCTAAATAAACCAAACTCGATTATAGCTAAATCATTAGTTTTGTGTATCCCGCAAGGGTAAAAACGTGATACTATTAAATAAATCCCAAAGTTTTGGTCATCATCTTAACAATAAGAGAAACTCGGTATTAATCTTGTTCGTTTGTGTTTCTAGATGGCGTCATTATCTCCTTCTGGAGATTGAGATGTAGTGAATTTCCTTCTTACTACAAAATTAACCGTATTTTGTTCTCAGAAGAAACTCTTTAATAATGTATAGTACAAATGAATAAAAAATATATTGGACCAAAAAATCAACAGTTGCATTCGCTCAAAATAAATTGGGACTCAAACATGAAACATCTGTTAAAAATACTCATTAGCACATAGTATGACCGAGATTCCATTCGGATACATATAGCGTTCGGATATCTGATCGCATGTCACGTCCGAGCCAGACCTTAGACCTGGAGCGTGAATGAGGCGAGGACTGATGCTGCTTGTTTACTGCAAATATATAATAGGACAAGACAGTACTGAATATTAAAAGGACTCTTTCTACTACGAGCATTTCTAGGTAGGCGACCAACCTTCGCTCAGAAGTGGCATTTGAGGTCAATTTTTCTAGAAAATACTATTATTTTTGCATTTTTATATGCAAGATAAGCAATACCGCGAAAAGTTAATAGCATGATAATGAAAATAGTATTCGTATTTTTCTGCGTTCTGTGTAATCGATACTCAATAATAATAAACTTACTTAGCAATCGAAACATATCCTTTATGACCGTCTTATTATTGCATAAGGCTTTTATCAACTAGTAGTAACAATGAAATAGCAAATATCGTTACTTTTTAGGACTCCGTACCTAAAGGGTAAAAATGTTTGTGTGTGTCCTATCTCTAGGCTGTAGCTCAAGAGCCGTGATATACAGTTATTATCTCGGCTATAATAACAAATTTACTTTGATAATATAGCGGAGATATTTAAAGATATACATTAACAAACGTGATTTTTTGCCGTTTTTATAAATAGATGATAAGAAAACTTTTGTATACGAGTCCGACTCGCACTTAGCTGATTTTGTTCCGTTCATAACACAGTAACATAAAATAGTATCATTTTTAATAGGAAATAATTTATGTTGTATTATGATATATTCTTTACAGGTAAAGTTTTATACGGATTGTTTTATTCCATTTAATTTTCATGTATTCGTAATTTTTTTTTTAATTTGTTTGAATGTCTATTATAAATATACGAAATCAACATATTTCAGTACGGCTCACGTAGCAACTGACACTACGACGCAGTCGTTAATGCTATATGACTTACAACAAAGTAAAACATAATTGGCAACTAAATTAAGTATTTTATGGACTGTTTAACCGCTAGCAGGTGCATGCATGAAAATAAATTTTCAAAAACCATGTCATCATACATTGTCAATGAGAAAAAAAAACACCTAACGACTTTTTTACTTTAAAATATGTTGCTTAAATCTTTTTTTGTGTATAAGTCTATATTTACTGATTCGGTATTACGTCAAGTCCCTTCAGAGGTAGACAGAGTCAAGGCTTGGAACTCGAAGGCAAAACTAAGTTGAATCATGGTCTTATTGGTGGAATAGAGATTCAGATACACTGACAGGTTGGTAGTCCATCACATATGAGAAAAGTACTCTGTTATAAGCATTTTCCCTTGTTTGGCTTTACTGGTTCTATCTATATATTTCTTGCGCACCTTGATCAACATAAAATTTGTTTGTAATTAATTCGTATGCAAACAAAACATATTTAATCCTCCATTAATTTGTAATTGTAATACGACATTGAATCACCCACTTCTACATCAAAACACATTTTATACTTAAAAACCCACACCTAGTCCAAGTAAATCCGTTCAATTAAATTTATATGCAGTACTCGTAAATCCTTCTAGTGGGCGCGTATTTATGGTGTCCATAAAAAGATGCACAAAGGAACCTGCAGCAATCTCATAATTTACTTATAAGTTATTCCGGAGTTATAGATACGCTGTCCATAATATTTGAGATAGGATGGTTCCTTTATATTATTTAATCACCTTTTCTATCGTAATAATATAGAAAAATATTGTTAGTTTTGTTACTGTCTTGTGAAATGCTTCAATAATATAATTTCTGTTAACAATTTAGCTAAAAATTAAATTTATTCACCCAATATTGTCAATAACTGTTTGTTCAGAATTTCTGCAAATAGTTTTTAATATATAGCAAAACTATAATACATATACAACATGGAATATAATATAATACATATACAACATGGAATTTTATCACTTACAAAGTAAATCTTAGTATGTTCACATCTCCAACTACGTATCTATTGCATATTTGAATAAAAACTAAAAGACAATAGCGACCGTTGAAGTTATAAAGGTAACAGTAGAAATTGAAATATCGTATAATTTGAATACCCACATGAATTTATGAATCGAATGGAACATGAAATAGGAATATAAAACTATTATGCGAATGGTGCAACTTGAACAAGAACAAATTTGTAGTCAGTCTTTATGAGAGAAGTTTTCAGTTCAGCTGTGCAAGAAGACTGTATTTCAAACTAAAGTGTTGTTGAAGGTATGACATTATATTCTATGAACTTCGTTATTTCAAATCGATTCAACAGTTGTGAGGTTTTACATTTTATAGGTTTCATCAACTGCTGGCTTTTACTCATTTTTCTTATTTCAAATATGATGAGAAATGTACTAAGATTTCTCATTACGCTATTCGATTACTAGCTGAGATAGCATAATTCTATGTACTTACCTACTTCAAAATGTTGAAATGGTTTACAAAGACGAAGATAAAGAATCTACTATTATTATGTGAGTAGTGTACGAGTACCGAGAAGTTTCGATTATATCTTTTGTTAGATCGCGTGTTGTACTACTTACTTGCCTAACCCAAGCCATGATATAGCATCGTAGAATGTTCTGAGGTTAGAAGACAACCTTGTTCAGATTACATCAGTCTAAAAGACAATGTTAATATTTATGCAGTATGCTACTTTCGTAATGAAGGACGTGGGTACGAGACGTCTCAGTGCTAACAGTCATATACGTTCTGGCATTGCTTTTATTAGAACGAATTCTATGAATATGTTATTACATTTTATTTTTAAAGTGAAATTAGAAAATCAGTTTCATTTGGAGTTGTCGCCCCAACTTAAAAACTCAATTATATGAGGGCCTAAGTATACTACACATTCTGTCAAATGTGGTCATGTAACATGAAGGGCGGAGTTTTCGTCTCCAAAATTACTGTCCAAATTTTACATAAAAAGAAAAATTTACATTTTTACAAAATATTTACAAAAAGAAATATAAACAGTTTTGGTAGGCTGACAGGATGAAGTTGACATTATGAATACTGAAATGTATGGCACAATGCCATCCATTCTTTTGTGCGACGTTATTTTTTAAGCATCATTCAGGAATATTTTACGTCACTTACCATCTGAATCATTTATTTGTTTTTCAGTTTGTCCTGTAAATGTTATTCAGAATATTTTGGTCCTCAATGAAAAGGGTAACCATTGTTTTCTTTTTTTATTACAGCAGTTTCAGGTTGTAACTTTGCAGTTTCAGGCTGTAACTGTGAGATAAATACAATTTCAGTGCATTCAATAAAAAATATAATAACTAAAAGTATTTTCAATAGTTTCTCGGTTAAAAAAATACATTTTATTAACACAATGTAGATAACACACATTCTCGTTTATTTTTCAAGTTTAGTGATTAACTGACATTTTTTCTGCACTAGTATCATCGTAAACTTCATATATCGTTGTTATCTCTAATCTAGCCATCTCTAAACTCTATAAGCATTACTTATGTGCATAGGATTGAGAGTCAATGACACGTTCTGAAGTGCTGGCCGCACAAACAGAGAAGCAAGGTGACCGCAACGCCCGGGCGTCCAAAGGTCCTCCAAACCTTCCGGATTCAATGCGAAAATCGTTTTTACGAGTAAATGGCTGAAAATCTCATTAGACTAAAAGGTAATGCGGGTTACGCTCGATTGAATTTTTTTCTTATACATAATTAGTACTTGGTCAACTAGCCATAAATCCACCATCCACTGTAGTCTACTGTAGTACATATATAAATATTTACGAGGATTTTTTAAAGAGGGATATATATGTAAAAGATTCATCCAGATTCGGCAACACGCCTGTCGGCACCACATCTGGTGTTTGTAGGCTTCGCTGTTGAGACCACTTCCAAATCCCAACTGGTGGACTGCGAGCCTATGTGCCCACTTTTTTATATTATACCAAAATCGAATGACAAATTTAAACAGATACCTAACCGTTCTAAGCGTGAACATTGATAAAAGTGAAAATCTAAAAGTAACTAGAATATATATTACAAATCTAATAATCCAAGAAGTTATAAATTATACGATATTTCGAGAGCTCTTTTACGTAATATTCACAAAAGACCACAAGGAAGTAAACAAAACGGTATAATATGATTAAATGATCTTCGAAATCTATATAATATAAATAATAAAACTTTATGGTTATTCCTTTTACCTCAGCATTTTATATTTCCCGAAATGGAAACAGAAAAATGGACATTGAATAAGTTACATATAAAGTAATACTTGATATCGACTCTCAGTTACCATTGACTTCTATATTATTTTCCTGTTGTCCTGGGAATTGTAGATTTTATGAGGAGACGAGTATTAGAAATCTCTTGTGTAGAAATGAAATTCGAAAAATGATCTTTGTTCAAGCGAATTTTATAAAGGTTTCATATTAAAATGTTAGAATAATTATGTGGATTTGATATCTTCTTCTTTCCTTTAAGAAATTATTATTAAGTACTTAACTGATTGTGGTAATTTTTTAACTATATAGACACCTTTTATCTCTTCAATGGTATATAAAATATAGTCACTTTATGATTAATCAAACTACATTGATCATGTGTCTCACAAAACTAATACTGATTGATATCATCTACTCCAAGATGTACTCAGTAACTTTCGAAACATAAACTGTCAACTGTAATCAAACTGGTCTCATGCTTATAACAAATAGTCTCCATATTCGTTCCTGTGCAGTCTTTTAAGAACATTGTTGAGTAATTTTTATGGCGCAACAGCAAAAAGTCACGACTACCATCTTTGGGTTACAATGCTTGCAATTAATACGACTAGAGTATTAAGCCTGTTACTTTGCAATACTTTATTGAATGACTACATAGTACTTACGAGATGCATAAATTCATATAGGTACTTGATAGCATCTATATTAAAATTACTTGAATTTTAAGAGCGCTCTGATATATTTTTTACTCCAAACTGCTTTAATGTTATTTTCAGCGAATAACAAATTACGACATCTCTTAAATATATTCTTACATATAAATGAATACACACATTTTTGGATGAAAAATAGAAATTTGAATCCTTTTCCAATATAAGATAATATCAGTAAAGTTTGACCATGAAACCTTTCGCATCGGACCCTGCAGCGCACATCAAGACGTTGCTACGATAAAATAGCTACGTGATTTCCTCCACGGATACTCCAATCTTTTCATCTCCCCCTTTCTATCGTTCCAGTAAGACGCAGTAAACACACGAACTGTCATCTGCTGGGAATAGCAACGGATTTAACATTCGGATCTAGTCTAGAAATCGCATTATGGAAACACTCCCTGGAGTATTCGCCATATTGCTAGTTGCGAATGTCTCCAACTGATTTATAATAATATTCTTATTGATATCTGAACAATCGAGATCCCCTGCTGATTCCATTGCATTTTCAACGAAGATACTAGCAATTTGAGCTATTTCGGATATGACATTATAAATTTAGTTCAAAATATTAATTCTTTGATATTAAATTTATAAATTGCAAAAACTTCTTTTGTATACTTAAATATATTCTTCAATTCAATCCTTACATATGTTATATGAGCACAATAAACAAATCTTTAAAAACTTTTGAATCTCAACTTCACCAATAATAAGGCTTTGAGTTTCGCGGCTGTTGGCTCTGTTTACCCCGTAAGGGATAAAGATGAGATACTGTATCTGTAAACACTGCTTTATAAACGATTCGGTGTCTTTCTGACTCTTTTGTTATTGATACCGTTTTTTTTATATATAAATATTTAGTATAAATTTCTTTTTTATTTGAAATGTTTGGTTAAAAATCGTGCTTTATCTTATTCATTTGTTATTGTAGCATAAATAAATAATAAATAAATAAATAATATGAGTTCCTTCCTATTTTCCATATAGTGGAAAATGAACTATTCTTTTTTTCTACCTTCTACTACCTTCAGTAATAAATATCTCAAGAAAATAGAAAAGTTAGCCTAAAATAAATCAGAATAGACCAATTTAATCTATAATTCTGAACCATAAAATCGCTAAGGGCCCAAGTTCTCAGCTCAGCGGCCTCAGTTCTCGAAGTGAACAAACAATAGCATATCTCAATGTATAACAATAAATCGTTCGCAAGTTAAACATGGCGGAATCCCGTGGGAACTATAACAATTTGCTAGCAATCACGTTGCTATTACGACGGTTTTACACTCAATAATGCATGAAGGGGGTTCATCAGACGTACAAATCGAACTCTAATTATCTATCTACTCTAGCCTCAGAATGATATCACGTAGACCGTGCATGTCTCACTGTCCGTATAGAAATCAAGCCCACTATTATAAGTCTTTCTACTAAGATGTCATTTGATTTAGTGATTGTAACACTGCGTCTGCTTGTCCCAATTTGTTGTGTTGTTTTTACGGCTCAATGAGGTAAGCTCAGTAAGGTCAATTTTAGTTTTTGCTTTACGGTTGCCGTCGTCAAAATCTTAATAATATTAAAAATAATAAATAAATATATAAGGACAATACACACAGATTGAGTTAGCCCCAAATTAAGTTCGAAACTTGTATTATGGGATAATAACTCAATGATACTATATTATATAATAAATACATATGTATATAGATAAACATCCAAGACCCAGGCCAATCAGGAAAAGATAATTTTCCATCATGACCTGACCGGGGATCGAACCCGGGACCTGAGTAGCGGTCAGTCACGTTAACCGCTACACCACGGAGGTCGTCTATATTGGAATAGAAGTATTACTTAGTTGGATTTGACACACTTACTTAATATATGTCTGTCGGTCTATCTAATGGTTTCTGTGGCACGGTTATCGAACTCGCTTGAAGTTGCTGTCTGTTAATTTGCTGGTTCACCGGTGATGTTACGAGAGTGTCAATCATTATTAAGCCCCAAATTCCAACAACCGTGTCTCTTTATGTTAACTGAATTATTTAGAAATGCGTTTATTCTGTTTTCCGTTGATAAAATTCCAGTGCAATGTGTAATTGTAAATAGTTTATTTTATTTTTACTTAATAACTTAAATCACAGGTCATAATTAAACCCAGCAAAGTAGTTCGCGAACAAAGACAAAGACCTTATAAAATTATAGCATCGCTGAGGTTATGCTTCTCGTAAATTCTACTTCCGCAATATCAACAGTTCTTTATGCTTTTATAGCACCAAAAGAGGTTTGCATATAGATAACTCCAAAACTTGCATCGGTCACACGAGACGGTTATGGCGCGCCGAACTGGCATCATTGCCGCATCGCCGACGCTCTATGCATTCTGGAACATTCTCAAGGCGCCGGCACGTCCCTTTCAGATTTTATGTGGACAGAATGAATATCTATTGACCGCAACGATACCTTATACGCTTATTCGCTAAAACCACCGAACCGCAACAGATTTATTTCACTGAATTTTCTAGCAGCAAAGATAAATCCAGACAAATGTTATTGCAATAACGACTGAGAACAAATTTCGAGCAGGAGCGTTGTCAGAACTTACAAGTTCCAACAAAACGAGCGAACACTTGCATTCTTCCGATTACCCTTGCGTATTTTATTCTAACGTTATCGTAATGATTCATAAAAGTTTATTGGTTGCATCGTAAAAGCGAATCCTCGGTTTGGTCTGGCGAAGGTAGTGCGATGAAGAGAGAATATCGCTGTTACGAGGCGCGATGTTGCGGGACGGAACATTTCGTTTGATTCTATCACTGATATTGAGAATTATACTCCGAATTTAAAGCATTGCAATACCATTATGTTGCCATTGTTGGCTTTGTTTCTGGTCGTACTTGTGATATCGAGAGAAATTGCATATCTTCGATGATGTCTATGCCATAGTCGGTTGCAATAAACTATATTAATTGTGAGAAAAGTGAAAGCAGTATGCACTTAGACTGGGAAGGCTGCGTAATTGCAATCCGTGAGGTTTGGCACGAGTACAGGGAAAGCACTGCAAGCCGGTATCTGAAGTGGGTTGGTGTAAGCATCGACGTGCAAGTAGGTGAGCGTGTCGAGGTCGTGACGTCACTCGCTTTCTCTGCGCAAGCGTGGCGCAACAGCAGCGGCGCACTCGCATATCACATCGCGTATGCGCAGCAGAAAACCACGTGGTCTCACGTGGTCACCATTTGATTATTTGGATTGAGTCATACAAGACCATGGGTTATTGACTTATATTTACTTCATTGACATGAAATGATTTGGTGTAAAACCGGCTTGGGGCAGTGATCAACATAATAGTTTACATACATTTTCTTTGGTAATCGTGGTTCTTCCGATTATTTGATTGTTGCATAATAATTTGCACAAAACATTGTTCATTATGTATTTACATATTTTCTATCATATCCATTCTCTTTAAAGTCAAAAAAAGATTAAGTATAAATATATATATGACCAAGTGATTTAGCGTAACTTATGCCAATCTCATATAATAAATATTCATGTTTAATTTCGTTATTATATTCAAAAGGCACGTTATTTTTAGTATAAATCAAATTGGTTTTGTTTCACAAAAGTTTATTGTAAAAATAAAATTACATGTATCAGCAATTCCCGTCGGTAGTAGAATAAGATCGCGTGTTTTACATATTTATATTTTATGTTAAGTCGTAAAATGTTTAAAGTAACAAAGTTTATTGTGTAGCCAGTAAAACTCGTGAACGAAGCATGCATGATCTATTTCTATATATGTATATGTACCTAGTTTACTAACATACACATCTCATGTAGTTTTAGTTAGAACATGGTTAACAAATACTCATTCTTGTTTTTATGTTATCAGCATACGAGAGTATTCTTAATTTCACCCTCAGTGAGGACAATTTATAGTTCGGGGCTATATACTTAAACTAAATTATTGGCTTACTGGTTTTTCACAGAATCTACCATTTACCCTTGATCCAAAGGACTAACCTTAACCAATCCTGCATAAACTTCCACAATGTTAAAAGAAATTTAAAAAACAATGTAAAGTGCCTTTTCAAGCTTGGCATCATCTTTCGGATAATCAGATGATTTAAGCCTGCAATACTGGATACAACTTTTTCACAAAAAAATTCTTCTCAGGTGAACTCTTATTTTTCTATAGTATTCTTATCCTCATCCACAGTGATGTATATTGATGTAAATGACATTGTATACTTACCTATATATATTTGAAATTTTAGATACACGTATAATATGAAATGCCATGATTATTTACCATTAAATTTATTTTTATCATAGCTAAATCAGAACTTCTTAAAGTCTAGAAACATTATAAAATAAAATAAAAATTAAGTAAGCACATCAAACTTTTGATAGAGCATGTTGTTTTCTTCATTAATTCAGAAAATGTTTTAATGAAGTTATTACTAAGCTGAATGTATTCAGTGCTAGTTCTGATATAACTTGTTTAAAAGTAAAACTAGCAACGGCACTTTCATTTTCAACGTCTGGAACATTCTTTGCATTGCATTCACGCTAAATTAATAATATGCATAATTTAATTATTAATGTATTAAATAACGTACAGTACAAGGATAAAAGGAGGTCAAAATTAACAATTCTAAAACATAAAATATGACAGTTTTAAACTAAACATTAAGATTCCGTATTGACGTGCCTCTAAAGGTGTAATTTCTGAATAAAGATGTTAATTGTATAAATTTAATAAATATTAATTAGTGTTTAATCATTCTTTCATTTTAAAATAGGTCATTAAATAGTTACTTGAAGTTGCCAAGCAAACAGAACAACAAAAGCAGTTGGTTACCGAAGCAAAGCCGTGAGTAAAAGTTTACATTTTATAAATGAATTTTATATGTGTCCAATATAAATAATAAAATATTTGGATAACAGAAACCCCAATAAATTCAATAAATAAAATGGCGCCACATCAAGTACACGTACATTTACAGAAAGCCATAGCAGTCGAATATATCTTATTTTACGAGGGACAAACAATGCAGAGCCAATTGCTAACATCCCGGGGTTCAAGTTATCCCGGATAAGATCTCGGTTAATCCAGGAGATACGAGCTTTACGACCCTTAGATACAGCGACAAGGATTTGGACCGTTGAATTCGGAGACATGGAACGTTCAGAAATGCGAACATTATGTAAGCTGAAAGAGTAATCTTGTAGCCAAATTTATGAACAAAACTAAACTTTCCAATAAGGATTACCTAATGTAATATATAATTATGGACAACCTTATAACATATATTTAATATCTGTAATTTACGCTAAGAAGACTTCCAAAAGAGATGAATAAAGGGCTAAAAATTAGACATTTTTCTCAAAGGCGATAAATTAGCAACGTCTACTGTACCTACTAAATGTCCATTCCTCAAATAAACGCACCAAGCAGCTCCACGTAGTCATTAAGTCTCAAGACCCTTGGCTCTGTCTAGTCCGTAAAGATTTGAAACTGTATCTCGATCGCAGTATTTAATTCATTTATTTGATTGGTATAGATCTGTTCACGTATTATATGCTATTTATACTTTTCGACTGCTTCTGTCATAATTTAAATAAGTATTAGTAAGTATGCAGCTACCTATGGGCGGCGGTGATCACTTAACATCACCTGACCCGCCTGCTCATTTGCCTACCTCTTTCATAAAAAAAATACTATTATGGGTGGACAAACATACATTGTAGTATCATAATAAATTGAATGTATTAATTAAATTTGTTATTACTTATTAACTTAGTTTTATATGAAACTAGCTACCGCCCCGAGTTGTTACCATCACTGATCTCGTTCCTGTGTAGCCACACGGATTTTTACGGGATAAAAAGTAGCCTGTAGCTCGATAAATGAACCATCTAACACTGAAAGAAATTTTCAAATCGGTCCAGAAGATCCTG
>JADGIL010028703.1:0-12066 GCA_020352625.1 Cactoblastis cactorum | reverse complement strand
CGTTTTATTTCATAAACAAAAACCTGACACATAGCCCTGAACTATTATAACGCCCCACCAATATGCTCAACGTGGCCTTTTGCACTTATGACCTTAGGCTCTGTCTACCCTGTAAGGGATATTGATAACAAACATAACAAAAACTTTTATGTTGTGTTACTTGCTGCTACGGAACCCTTAATGGGCGAGTCCGACTCGCACTTGGCCGCTTTTTATATTCTACGGAGTAGTCAGAGCCTTGAGACTCGTGTAATAGTGAGGCTTAGCTGAATAGTGGGCTTTTTGATGGAATGGAGATTCAGATATAGTGACAGGTTGCTAGCCCACATTGCCTATAAGGAGAATCCCCTGTTTTAACATGCTAACATGAGTCTATGATAAGGCACTTCGTTATGACCTCATGGCTGACATCAATGTTTGTAATTGTTTTTATTTTAGTAACTTAGTTGACTATAAATTGTTGTTTGTCCAAGGCCCTAGACTTATTTAAGTTAGGCTTTGGTTTTGGCACAATGCCATATCAATGTTGGGCTTACAAAATGGATGATCAAGCCTTGTTGAAATCAATTTACAATCCACAGTGCGTTGCGAACCACATTTACCTTACTATGTGGAGTTATTACAATGCTATTCATATTTCGGGATAATTTATGGAAGAGGTTAGAGTATTACATGATTCAGAAGCGATAGCCTTATTCAATTTAGTTACTAATAAGTTCATTAGTATTTGAAACCCAGTCTAAGGCCTATATTTCTGAGCAATGAATTTTGATGCGGCTTTTTAATAGATGTTGGGTGATTCACGAGGAAGGTGTGAGCCGGGGCGGGTCGCTAATTATGTATGTGTGTAGGGTTAAACCACTGTATATTTGAAATATAGTTAGTAACTCAAATTATCAAATCAAAATCCCAAAGTATAGTTAGTATCCCATAACAAAAGTGTCAAACTTTGGGGGCAACTCGATTTGTGTGATTTGTCCTCATATATTTATTTTTATTTTATTTATTTATGTTTTAAACTAGTTTTATGTATACTGTATTATAGTCATCTATCTTGATTTGATGGATTCACCTAAATCGCTAGATTTTACCTTATAATGGAGCCTGGCTTTAGCAGACGTTGACTGGAAACTCTAATCTCTGTTAAATTCTTCAACGTCGACTTTTTTCTTCTAAGAAAGTCGATGAACTGTATTTTGCCGACAATACCTTTGATTTATTGAATATTTGTTTATTGATCAATGGAAAAGAACGCAAGTATTCTATTTTACTAAAAAAATAAAATAAAACGCTGTATGTGTATGTATTTAAAACTAATTGAATATTTTGGAGAAATAAAAGCTACTACAAAGTATTCATAATCTAAAGAAGAATAATGTATTAACACACTATGCCATACATATGACTTGAACAAAACTTCATTGTATTAACAAGTATTTAAAATCAAAATGTAAAAACCCCGACACAGTATAACACACGTCAAACATATCTCTCTTTAGGCGTCAGGGGTTAAAACATAGCTTGCTCTCGTTAAGTCGCTTTTCTATAATAAAAAAAAAGAAATCCAAATCAGTTCATCCGTTTGGGAGGTATGATGCCAGATACAGAATGACACACACATACAAACGCAAACTTATAATATCCCTCTTTTTGCGTTGGGGGTTAAAGAGTAAACATCTCGAGCGAAATTTGTTAAACGCAAACTAAGAAAATAGACATTTAGGTCACAAAATTGCTTGGATTCATTATATTTTAATGGCACACAGTGCGATAACAATGATTGGATTCAGGGGAGCAGAAACCATAAAATTGAAATGAATTTCGCTGTAATGGTTATGTGTTGCGTATAAAACACGTACTGCCGGTCAACAAAAGTAATATTTTTATTGATTGATGTTTGTTCAAAGTCTCTTCGGATTAGCAAAAAAGCATTTTTTTTAGTATATAAATTATATATTTACGGATAAATATACTTACATACCATACATATACACATATGTATATGTATGTGTAAGAATATATCTCACAGATTGAGTGAGTTACCCGACAACTAAATTTGAGACTTGTTTTAACTCGACGAAACTATTATATATTATAATGAATGAATATAAAAGATACTCATCAAAAGTTATTATAATTATTTAATTTATTTATTTCCATCATATCCTTATCGAGGATTGAAACCGGAACCTCAAGGTATAAAGGCAAATATTTGACGCCACCGAGGTCGCTACTTTACTCAAGAATTATTTTAGAATCTTGGTCGTATCACAATTCAATTTACTGACCGTTTCCGTATCCGAGAAACAAAAATACAATGACCCGAATACAAAGAAGCTGTAGTCGATTCGTAGCGGATAAAAATAATCAGCTACCCGAAATCCATATAGTATTCTTGTCAAATAAAGTTGCTAAATTCTGAGGGATCAATTTACGACTCCTTATGACAGTGTAAGATTTCAATACACCGAACATATTTATCGTGTGCCTTGCCATATGGCAAGGCACTAGTAGGTAGGTACTTTTTTCTCCCTAAATATATTACTTTTTTACAGACTTATCGGAAGCGGAGGTTTCATTTGAACTTGTGTGTGGCTAACTAATATACTTATCCAAAATACTGTGGTAAAAATTACATTATTTTTTAATATATCTATTGTTTCTCTAATATTAAAAACTTTTATCTTGGACTAGCCGACCCATGCCCATCGTGATCATATGATCACGATTTGGGATTTGCAAAAATACTGCTAGTTTACATTCTATTCTCGACTTTTCTCTATTGACTTAAAACCGGAAATCTGATGCAGTGACTGAAGAAAAATCCCGCTTATTTCCACGGTTTCGCTGCGATAGGAAACTCACCTTTATTCATTACTATACTAAGGTTATTTTTTCCGTGCGGAGGAATAATATATTCAGTCCGCAAAATGAATTGCGAGGGTTAGTAACTCGGAGTGAGCCTGCGAAGATATTCGGAGGATCTGTTGCTCCAATCGCTCCCCTTATTGGTAACATGTTTGGGCGAGAACGAATTTTATTTGTAATTGTGTTTAGGTTCCTTTTCATTTGTATTTAAATGAAGTGTTCTTAAAATTTTAAAGAACATATTTATATTCGCGACCTTGTGTCGGATACAACTTTCTTAAATTGTTATTAAGATACTTACCCTGTGGTTATTTTTATTATTACATAGCTATTTTTATTTCATAGACTACAATTTAAATATATATTCGACTTACAATCAAAAGCATTAGCAAATTCGCCACTATTACTAAAGAATCGACGTTCCAACTAAGTGAAGTAATTATGTGGTTGACTGTATTAGGTGTTGATAGCTGTACGCACTTCACAGTCCTGATTATAATTTGTCATTCCTTTCAATAGGTTGTCAATCAACGCTAGAAATACAAATTACAGAGGAGGAATTTTTATCTAAAAAATAATTGATGACGCTTAAATTTTATTATATATAATATTCAGAATATTATTTACTTCTCATTGCAGCATATTGAGTATGTATTGAATCTAATATCGTAGAATAAATAAGACTTAGTTAATTAAAATAAAAATGACAGGTGAAATCGCTATTTCTTAATTATTTTCAATATTTGCTAAAAACAAACTGCCTGTTTATTTTTAACTTTTTTAAATAATTCCGTTAATCATTAAATTACTAATGTATGATGCCAATGTATTTTTATTGTGCCAAATAAATATTTCTTATTTCTTAATCTATGGAATTAGAGATTTATACGGGGATGATAAGGTTTAATTTCCCGTGTTTGCATTCACCGTTGGTACTCTGGATGCAATGTGAGATAGAGGCACGGTTGCTGTGCAATTAACGTTTTTCAGGACAGCCGGGTATTGTGACGTCACTCCATAAGATAAGATGACTGCAAACCTCTGCTCAAAAGACGCATTTAAGCTTTTCTCTGCATTTCCCCTCTTAGCTGCAAGTGCGGGGCGTCAGTCTACAGAGATTTTTTTTACTAATTAGGCACCCTTTATTTTAATTTTTTTACGAATATTATGTCATCTAATAAGGATTATAAACATTGTTTATTAATGAAAAAAACAATATTTAAATATATAAAGGTAAATCACAAAAAAGAGACCTAAACTTTAATTTTTTAAATTTAAAAAAATTCTATTATGAGATATTAACTTAACGACACTAAATTGTTTAATTACAGTCGTCGCACTTGTATAATTGACATGATATTGAAAGAAAAAACATAGTAATTACAGTTAACGTCTCACATTATCTTACAGTGAATTTCAGATGTGTACCACCTTTTCCGCACTAAACGTTCCTTTTTGAAATAGGTCAGAAGGTAAGCTTTGTATGTGGTGGCCCAAGAATGTTGGTGTGTTTGTGCCGCATGCCGTGCGACTTACGGCTGCGATGAGACGGCAAATTGCTCATTTGTCTGCGCGACACTTGCGACTGTCGCCGAGATTCCACTTCCAGACATCGAGACCGTATCACGGAAAGCCTTGTCTATAGATACAAATGTATAGTCATAAGACACTGGCATTGTCGATGTGGGACTTAATATCTATACATATAATAAAATTGTAACTGATCTATGTCAGTACATGAAAGATATTCAAGAAGAAAATATGTATCTCTTTATAGGGTCTGTAAAAGCCAAAACTATTGTTTTTAGAATTTTTGTCTGTCTATATATTTATATATTTATACGCATATCACGCAAAATTTACTTGATGGAATTTGATGCCGTTTTCACTGTTGAATCGTAGAAGATCTAACTTAAAATATAGCCTAGTTTTCATCCTGATAGGCCGTTTAGAACCCAAGATATTACAACAGTAGTTACCCGCGGACGACAGACGCTAGACGCATAAGCTAGTTCTAAGATAAAAATTAAAGTGGAACTGGTGGCGATTCCACAGATATAAAAAATATAATAATCTCCACCTAGCATGTAGGTAGCGTAATAAAAATTAGGTAGCGTAATAAAATTCCATAAAATCGAAGTGTCACTGATTGATTGATTCATTGATCACAAAATCTTAGAAAATAGCCCTTTCAGGATGTAGGTAGGTGCTCGCTAAGACAAGATTATACAAAATTCCCATAAGTTCGTGAATTATTATGGGATGCGATCGAAACGCAGGTAGAAGTTAGTTTATGAGTAATACCCCTAAGTAATGCTAATTCGCATAAAATACATAATTCAATTACCACTTTAACGCATTGAGAATCTTAAAAATAGAATTACGTTCTCAAGAACTCGACCTTGAAAAGTGTCAATGATCGGATCAGTTCGGTCTCTAGTAAAAGGGAGTATTATTATTTCTCGGCAATATGCTTTAGTATAATTAATTCCTGTATCATCCAGCTCGTGAAGCGAATATTTTGTAATTTTGCAAATATTAATACCAGCCACTTAACGTTATGAAAATTTAGCAAAATTTCATCAACATAGCGTAAAACATTTTACATTGATAATACTTGATGTTGATATAAAAGGGAAATATTACGAAATCTTCTGTGACAAAGATTAGTAGATTTTTTTTAAAGATCAAATATGAAATACGAGGATATATCAAATGCAATGGAAGGCTTCCGTGGTATAACGGTTAACGTACTTGACCGATACTCAGGAGGTACCAGGTTCGATCTCCGGTCAGGTCATGATAGAAAATGACCTTTTTCTCATTGGTCCGGGTCCTTGGATCTTAATCTATAAATGTATTTATTATAATTATAGTATCGTTGAGTTGTTATCCCATAATACTGGTCTCGAAGTAGATTGGGGCTAACTCAATTTGTGTGACTTGTCCCTTTATATTCGTTATTTATTTATAAATCCACACTTCTATAACTCATTTAAATAGTATATACGATTACATCACTTTCTATTGTAACTTACCTTTAAATCGTTCTCGCAGTCTTCCCAATTCGTTCCGTATCGGCAGAGGTACGCGTGTGGAAAATTTAATTACATTGTACATTATTATTCGAGTTTCGTCTGTCTGGCCACAACTGACGCAATGACTAAGTATACATTGCTCTAGACCAATGACCTCCTAGGTGTTTACTGTCTAGTTCATACTAGCTTTGATTGCCGACGTCTAACGTACAAAGCTTAGAGCTATCAAACTTTAATTGCTAAAACTTAAAATTTGTATCACAAGGTACAGCCGCGTCGCGATGTTCCTAGTACTCGCTCTGAAGATGGCCTTCTGAATAGGCCGAAACGGTCGTCGGCGATACCGACTAAAAATTGACGTGAGTAATAAATACCTAATAAAATATACTTTTAATTGTAGCATCTAATATATAAACAGAACGAATATAAATTTTAAGCTCTCAGATGCTACGTTCAAATCTCAAATCATGAGATAAATTAATAGTTAGTATTGGATGTACCAATATTGTTAATTAATTATTTTCCATACTAATGCAATACCGACTCAATTGATTGTCGTTCATTTGTCATATTCTTACATGAAGTAAGAATCGTGTATTGAATACATTAAATATTTCATCATACTGACCTCAAGACATATGTAGGTATGTATATGTAAATTACAAATGGTTTTATCAACATTATGGCATGCACTTAGATTCATTTCTAGATAAGCTCAGCATAGTCTTAAGGTAACAAACTATAAATTTATATACAGTGCAACTAATTTCATATAACTATTTATGAATGAGAAGATCCAAATAGCAGTATATTGTCTAAAATAAAACCTTTCTTTAATATGTTATTTGTATTTAAATACAAAACTAGCTTATTCCAATTGCTACGCTTGTGATTCCCGATTGTTTGGAAATTTTTCCTAATCCCGTCTTAGCAAGCACGACCTAAAACGGTTAATATTTTAGCGCTTTTTTAAAGGGATGAAATGTGCCGTAGGGCCTACAAATTATTAACACTGGTTACCTTTTAGAGATTTATTATTTTACTGTGCAAAAAATCAATGATTACTAATAATAATATCTATAAGATAAATGTTTACCATACTATTCTGTTTCACTTTTTTTACAACATAATAGTTAATATATCGAACTAAACGATGAGCTATTAACTAGTCACCTCATAGGTCCTTTTTCGGTGTTTTACGAGCCCACTAAACATTGGACGAGCTGTTATATTCACTAGACACTTAACTGAGGCTACAACCTTGTCTCCGTGAGAGCATAATTATCCACGATGCCACTTGATGTATTTTATTGTGCTCATTCAACTCTTTGTCCGACGTGACCTCCCACTAGTCACCTTCGAGATGTTGCAATGAAATATTGGTGTTTTAAACTTAACGCTAGACAGAAAGTTTTGCAATTCAAGTAATAAATGAGGGAGAGACTGACTTACTAGGTAGAATTAAAACCGCAGCTTCGAGAAACTTCGAATTGTGCACAGGGAGTTTTAAATAAAACTAATTTGATGCGATATTTTAAAGTCTTCCACAAAATAAGAGAATTGGTGAGCAAGGTTTTATTGCAGTAAAATCATTGTATTGTTCTTTTACGGAAGACCTAATAATCCTAACCAGTTTGTTACGGTTCATAAGGCAGCCTGGAATTGTCTGTCGGGTTCGGCGGGCCCATAGAAATCTCAGAGAATCATGCAGATGTCATTTGTTATTCAAATTGTACAGCCGTCACAAACGCACCCTGACATCGAGATGAATATGTAAAAACGATTATGGAAAACTTCTGTAGTACCAAACGTTGCTTTGTTTATGAATCTTTAAAGGTTCTTGGCTGAGAAAGCTATGCTGTATGTGGATTTGTAATCGAGCTACATAGTTGGATAGTCTTTTCAGTCCTTGTGTGAGTATTGTCCTGTAAGCAGTTATTTCTTCTATAACTTATTTGATACATTGTACATTTGTTAAAGAATTAAATCTGTTTCAGTAAAACTAAAGTACTGGATTAAAACAATAACCATATATTTAAATGTTGACAGTGTCGTGAAAAAGTATTGTAGCTTAAAGAAGTTGTTTGGTATTTGAATTAATTACAAATACCAAACTTGCAGCATATTACTTCTTAATATTTCAATTTCGTAATTTAAATGATAAAATAACTGGCCAATAATAATAAACCGGTGGCAATAGTTTTCAGAAAGTGCCACTAAAAATAGTACTATATCCTCATCTCTGTCTCATATTTACAAAAAACTACAGGCTTAAACTTTATTTAAATATGTTAACCACGGTTCACACCACGTGACACAGCAATACGAACAATTTCCTTTTAATTAAAGCAGCGCTTCATTGTCCATTGTTTCGACTATGTTGCGATTTCATTTTATTTGTTCGGCCGACCCTACTGAATTGACGAAGATCCACGCTTTTTAAATGTAAATAAAATTTATGTTGTTCACTGAACACGGCTTTTAGATATATTGCGTCAGGGTTTCCAAAAATAATCTTTCTAAGATATTTTGTACCCAAATACAAAAATAGATGTATCATATCCAGACTATCCATTTATGCATCCTATTTATTAACAATATTTATTCAATTCGTGTCTATTTTAGTATTCTGGAATTTAATGTATTACATAGTACCGATTTACAACCCTAGAGCACCATCGCTTTTGATATATTACGCGTTTTGAGCGTTATCTTAGTATGTTTTGGGTTTTATCGGACAGGAAAATAAAAGTACCATATTTTTTTTACACTCGACTGACTTGGGCAAGAATTATACTTGTAACTTTAGATGGTTTCTTTGTAATACGGTTAAGTATACTGTCTGATCTTTTAAGAGGGCTATTTAGGCGTACCATACTGAGGAAAAATGTTCAAATTTATTTTTGTTCTGGAAGGTTTTTAAATTCATCTAAGAAAGTTTATTATAATTCTTTGCAATCCATCCTATTTAGCATCAAATGCTGTCTTTAAAAAAAGAAGTGTCAAAAAACTCAATAAGATCAGACGTTTCCATTTTAACAACAATTAAAAAAAATACTCAAGGGACATCTAATCAAGAGTTTGATTAAGAGTTTCAGTAAAAGGGGAGTATTAAATAAATTCTTTATAATTTTTACTCCGAACGGAGGCCCATGCTAATGGAAAACAATCGTGTTTTATTGAACTCGTAAGTTTTGATGGGGATATAAAAGTGCTCACCTTAGGGAAGGGTCTATACCTTGACGATAATGTCTGTGGATACTGTACTTAAGATACCCTTTTAGGTTAGTCGCAAAAAATCAAGTCCACTTTATTCATTGGGTAATATATTCTTTGGATTAGTGGGAAATTTATTGACATACATTCTATAGGTATATACTTAATATACTTATATTACAGAGAGGTAAAGTTTGTAACTTTGTTTGTAAGGGCTAATCTTCGGAAATACTGAACCGATCATGAAAATTCTTTCACAATCAGAAAACTACATTATTCTGGACGAAGTGTGCACGGGTCGGCTAGTCTCTATCTACTATTTCTTTTTTGGATTTTTTATATTGCAAAAGTATCGTATTATATGAATGTATGTAGTTCAATATTTAGTATTATGATTTGTTATTTTTTTATGACAGAGGGAGGCAAACGAGCAGGCGGGTCACGTTATGTTAAGTAATCACCGCCGCCCATAGACACCTACAACACCCGGGGAGTCACAGGAGCGTTGCGGCCTTTAAGGGATGTATACGCTCTTTTCTTGAAGTTTCCGATGTCGTCTTGGATTTGTGAACATATTTTCATTATTCATAGTGTAGTATAGAAGTATCAGTTAACTTTACGTTGTTTTAAGTTGCAATGACTTGTCTGTTGTTGTATTTTTCGTAAATATCAACACGTTTATTTCAAAACTCATTTTAAGTACATATTTCTGGATGCACCAAATAATGCAAGCTTGGAATTATTCCTCCGAGGACATTACCTGCCTCGAACGTTTTATCTTCACCTGAACGTTTTCGTCATAACTTAGTCCGGAAAATTCAATGTTGAGTTTGAAAATTCATTTATTGCAAAACTCCATCTTGCTAAGTGCAACTGTTAGTTAATTTTCAGTTGATTTGATAATAAAATGCAGTTGAAATTCACAATTGCTATGAGATGATTGCGATTCTTGTGGAGAATTTTGTGTTAAGAATTTTTATTTCGTCCATAGAAACTTTTTTTAACTCTTAATTTCTAATCCAGAGCCTAAAATACGAGCCTGTTTTTGTTGATAACAATTTTATACAGGTGTCTATATATTGTATACTATTGTTATAGAGTTGTTGTGCTTGCACTTAAGCCTGACTATTGAGGAATAAGAACCATATGAATGAATAATATATATTGTATTATTTATATTTAAATAGCCGTGACAGCCGTGAACAATACATTCTTATGGTTTAGGTTCACTCCATCCAAGAGTGGATTCTGTTGAGGGATTTCCTCAACAGTCGGGCTTAAGTGCAAGATCAAAAGCTCTTCAGCAATAATAAAATACTTTAAAACATCTATTATTTCGTCACCTTAAAAAAAATAATCTGATTTTACTAATGATTGAGAAAAGGTTATATCAAAATATTATTAATAATGAGGTAAGACAAATTCAAACATATTCGAGACTTGATTATACAGAATTATTTTTTTTTTTTTGTTTAAAGACAAACGTCCAAGACCCAGTATAGTCAAAAAAAGATCATTTCTCATCTTTTCCTAATCAGGGGTCAAACCCGTTATCTGAGATTAGAGAAAAGATATATGTTAATATGTAAATATTAACTGCGGAGGTTGTCATAAAATTACCTATCACATTTACTTCATAATCTATGAACCAATTCCCAATCTTTTCATGACCTCTTCTATTGAAGCCCACTAATACTCGGACGTTAACGTATGTTTATCTAATTCCACAACTTTCCCGTTCACAAGGTTTGGAAGTATCTCAAAAACTTGTCGGATATTTATTACTCCCGGGTCAGCTGTAGTAAAAGTTTTCGGGTCAAGAACCCGAGTGGTTCCGGACCACTCATGACCCTAGCCCTTATAAGTCCTTTACAAAACCTTAAATACCAATGTGTTTCTAGATTTTATCGGTAGATGTAAGGCACTTGCGTTTGACGAATATATTTTTTAAGTCATTGAAATATAATTCATAAAATTTTCGTCTTAGCTGCATTTTATATTTATGAAAGGTTTTCACTGGTAACAAAGCTTTATATTCCTTTCTAAGAGGAAAAGACGTGATACTGTAATTGTATAAAACTAATTCTAAATAAGCTTACTTTTACTCTGATAATTGGTAACTAAAAAGAATTTTTTTTTCTAAGCAAACGTGCAGGCGGGTCACGTGATGTTAAGTGATCACCACTGCCCATAGACAACTGCAACACCCGCGGGGTCACAGAAGCTTTGTCGGCCTTTTAAACGCCGGACCGGGGAAGTAGGACCTCCGGCTCTCCCATTCACCGAATGGAGCTCATACCACTACGAAGTAGAACTCCCAAATACTTTATAAATTTTAAAGTTACAATTTTATTTGTTTGGCTTTCATTAACTTTTGTAACGTCGCGAAAACAAGTTATATGTGTTGTCTAATCTGTGTTAATTTATACCTACATATGGTATCATCTTATTATTATGAAAAAGTTAATAATAATAGTATAATTATAATATTTTAAAGAAAATGTAAAAAAATAAAGTTTTGTATGAAAGAGGGAGGCAAACGAGCAGGCGGATCACGTGATGTTAAGTGATCACCGCTTCCTATAGACACCTGCAACATCCGGGGGGTCACAGAAGCATTGCCGGCCTTTAAGCTATTTATACGCTTATTATTTATACGATTGTATAGATACTTTAACATAATATTAATATAGATATTTATTGTGAACTAGCTGTTGCCCGCGACTTCGTCCGCGTAAATTTCGAATTGAATATATAATAATGTGAAATAAAGAAATAAATCAATATTCAATTCTTGTTTGTTCAAAAAGTTCTAGGTTAACGCGGACGAAGTCGCGGGTAACAGCTAGTTCAAGAAGACGAATTTCGCGTTTCTCGATATAATAGTAAAAAATCATCACAAACTTACATTTGTAGTTCGTTTCATACAAAATGTTTGCACACA
>JADGIL010028659.1:9655-20578 GCA_020352625.1 Cactoblastis cactorum | reverse complement strand
GTAACGATACGATAGTAACGAGTAACATTTTTATAGTAACGGATACATACGGGTTTACTTTTTCTCGTTACTTTTACACCTCTACACACTATTTCATGATAAAGAGGTAATTAAGATATGCATTTTTGTTTGTGAAAAAATAAACAAAATAGATAGGTGTAGAAAATTATAATATCTACACTTTTGAGCAAATAAATGAGAATAAAAAAAGATATTTTAGAAGCAATGAAATAAATATACATACGATTCAAAATTACTCACAACTTTTCATTAAGTCTGTACCTACGTTTTGACGTCTTTATACGTATGTATGAATGCAATAATATGCACATATTTAAGTCTGGTTTTATGCGATATGATCCTCTGGCCCTTATTTAGTGTGTCTTTTCGGCCGCCATACTGAGGTAGCCGAGCTGTGAAAGTTAATACTAAGGATTAAATTATAGAATTCGTTACGATTTATGTAAATATTCTCTATTTTGACTTTGGTTTAGTATGAGCAAAGAGAGAGTAAAGATTTTGATATGTCTTTTGCTTATTTTAACGATTAGTTGGGAAAGTTTATTTTGGTCCTTTGTCCCATTGATTTTCAGTCATCACTCGGAATCATCGTAAGTTTAATATAACTGAATTAGAACCATCATTACAAGTTACATTAAAAATCTTAATTTTTAATGTAACTTTATGACAGAGGAAGGCAAACGATCAGGCGGGTCAAGTGATCACCGCCGCCCATAGACTGATGATTCTTAACGACAATATACACATATTGATATTATCATTGTAGTGATACAACTTATTAAAATGTATTTTGTTTTTGTATAGGTCTTATTAAACAATTTTTTTTGTTGTAGATGAAAAATCCCTTCGCACCAAATTTGTGGCTATTGAAACTGTCTAATTTACAAAAAACAACAAACAAGTTGCTTAAAAAATGTCACAATATGGCGCCAAGGCAGTATTTCTCAATGAGGCTGTCAAAAACAGCAGGAAGCGGCGAGTTTAACCCGCACAATTTTGAACCCGACCTAAACCAACAATATCTACCGGAAGACAAAAGATCGATGTCGATTACATTACCTAATCGATAATTGTATCTACGACATTGGGATCACGTCACATCGTAAAAAGATGGGAAAGTAGAAGATAAAACCACCACAAAAACAAAAATAACTTTAGACAGAGACTCAAAAATGCTACGTTATTTTCAACCTTAAATTTTGGAAAATAAAGTGTTATAAAATTTTGTTAGGTGTAAATTGTTGGTGGTAATGTTGAAGAGTCGCGAAGAGCGTGGCAATAAAAAAGTTGAAACGTCTCAGTAGGAGTGAAAAAGGGCGCTTGCTTGATAAGAAGACCACCTTAGTGGACTCCAGAGCATTTTAATATTGCTTTCCGGTCAAACAAATGTTGCACTGGGATAATACCCCATTTTGCATAATAATGTTGTGATAATAAACGAAGAACTAATGACTGCTTGTTATAATCTATTACATATAATAAAATTGTAACTGAGCTTTGTCTGTACATGGGAGATATTTAAGAAAAAAATATATAGGGGCACTTTATAGAATATATATCTCTATAGAAGCCAAAACCATTGCTTTCAGAATTTTTGTCTGCTTGTCTGTCTGTATGTTTGTACACGCATCACACAAAAACTACTGAACGGATCTGGATGAAATTTGGCATAGCGATGGACAATAACCTGGAATAAAAGATAGGCTACTGTTTATCCCGGAAAAAATGTACGGTTCCCGAGGGATATAATTTATTGTAGTAGTACTTAGTAATCTACGCAGACGAAGTCGCGGGAATTAGCCAGTAAAAAATATGATTATTATAAACCAATTCACACAATAACACCCATGGCATTTAATTTAATTCATCACATAATTACAGGCAATCATGCAATACTGATGCTATAATTAATGGTAGTCTTTTTTGTCCAATCTTTTGGTTTTTTGATGCACCGATCATCATAAAAGGTCGACAGGGAAACAATTATTTTTAAATGAATGCAATGACTTCCATGCTGGTGTGAGAGCGAAAGGAAAACGTTGAATGTGCCATCCATTTCCCTGTCCGCAATGTCGCAGGTTTTAGGTCAATCAAGAGGATTGTCTTCAAATAGGGGATTCTTCTTATAGGCTAGCAAGCGTACATATGTATATCAGATTACATAAATTAGTCCACCTGAGTGTGGCCTACGAGTTACTCTTCGTCATTATGCCCCATAGGCATAATGACGTGATAATATATGTATATATTAAGTTACTTTATATTTTACTAGCTTTTTTGCCGACTTCGCAAACACCTATGTCCTATAAGGAACCCTTATGCAAAATTTAAGATCCCTAGCTCTTGTAGTTTCTGTGATTTTGTGATGAGTGAGTGAGTGTTTTTAGTTTTTTTTTGTCCTATTATAAAATATGTATAACGGTACCGTTATACCGTATACCGTTTGCATATTTTTTCAATAGACGTGACGATAAAGGTAACACGTAAAGTTTAAATTAAAATACTTAGTTTTAGTACATAGTATATCTACTAGAACATAGGTAAATATAACTAGTGTATTACACGGCTAATTCACGTTAATTTTAGTCAGTAACGCCTTTCCTCGTGCACTGAGTGCACAAGGAACAGCCGCGACGTTCCTAGTACTCGCCCTGAAGATGGCCTTCTGAATAGGTCGAAACGGTCGTCGGCGTTACCGACTAAAATTAACGTGAGTAAGCCGTGTAACATACTAGTTATGTCTTCTCGCGTAACTTTAAATGATATAATTGGTAAATATATTGACTGGCCAATTCAGATAAAGATTAAAGATATTGTGATAGAATTTTCACATTATTGTAATACTTTGGCCCCAGGTAAAATTAAGAAAAATACTTGGATGTAGTATTATGGCAGCTAAGTATTGAAATCCAGGAAAGTGTCAGAAAACAGCCCCCGTGCTGAACGTGACCAAGCCAACTACAAAGGTGTAAACGATACATAACTGCGCTTATCCGTTTATAATCCTCTAATCCTGTTACTAACAAATATTAGTTTCTTATGACCAAGCGAGGACCAAATAGTTTAACTAAAGCTTTTGTTGACGTAGAGCCCAAAAACAAACTCCTCTTTATTTTTCTTGGGACAAGGAGATTTCAACCATTTTGTGTCTACGATTATGTCTGACCAGTCAGCCGTGGAACGTTAATCGGATTGTCTAGTAAATATGCTGTCAGAAATATCCTACCCAGCAATTTGGTGAATTTATAACCTTATTGAATCTTTGTTTCCCTTCAAAGACAACGTGAATGCTTGTTGCAATGCAGTAGTGGTCATAATCCTTTGTGGTTTTTGTTGGTATCGTATCTTACCTCTCGGATGATTTATGATTTGGTTTGAAAAACCTTGCTACTGTCTTTGTGATAGTACAATAACTTGAAATGAGTATTTTAAAACGGTAAAATTGTGTACATTGTCAGGGTCGTAGTATTTACACCGTTAATTTTTTTAAAACAACTACTGAGTGGTTCTGTTATTCTTTACAGAAAGGAAGGATTAGCTAATAACGGTTTCTTTACTCATTCAAAAAGTTTTTTATGAACTGTTATTACTGTTGTCGGTAGAATTACAAAGAGATATTTATTATACTTATTTATTACAATTATTTGAGATATTTATTATATACTTCTTTAGGTAGCTAAATTTAAAATTTTAATAAATGTTCCTCTATATTTATTTTGAAATTTTTTTAACTTCCTGTTTTAAGTCCTTTGTAAATTATTTCTTTTTTCAAAAACATTTTAGCTTTATAGTTAGATCGAATATACCATTTTTAGGGTTTCGTAGCCAAATGGCGAATCGAGTTATATTATAATTTCCATACTTATACATATAAACTATTTAGAATTTGTCGAACAAACGTAATTTTATGCAATTTTTTAAAAGTCAATGTTATGGAACCTGCGCGAATACAACTCGCACTTGATCGTTTTTGTTGTATACAACAACAAAAAAATTGTAAGTATAAAAATCATTACCTGTCTCACATTTTTGACATCTAGCATGATTTTGGTTTTGTTCCTGTATTTATTCAACTCCATAGGGAGCAGATTATCCAACTTTTTATTGTAAACTTGCCAATAATTTCCCTTGGGATTTTAAGTAAAAGTGTCAATAAAAGGATTCTTCTTAGATGTCTATGTGTGGTTTTATGCGAAAAGGAAAGGCCCAAAAGAGTTTCAAATGCATAAATTTACTTTTAAAATGAAGGATTTAATTTATTAAGTACTAGCTAATGTCCGCGACTTTGTCAGCGTAGATTTTACGAAAACTTATATCCCTCGGGAACCGTACACTTTTTTGGGATAAAAAGTAGCCTATCTTTTATTGTAGGTCGTAGTCCATCGCTGTGCCAAATTTCAGATCCGTTCGGTAGTTTTTGTGTGATGCGCGTACAAACATACAGACAGACAAAAAATCTAAAAGCAATAGTTTTGGCTTCCATAGGCCATATAAAGAGCCCCTATATATTTTATTCTTAAATATCTCCCATGTACAGACATAGCTCAGTTACAATTTCATTATATGTAAGTATAGATAACATTGCCTATTAATGAAGGTAACACACAAACAAGAATTGAAAGGAATTTTGAATATAGTACATTTTTACTTTTTACAGTAAAAATGTAATTTTTACTTTTACAGTAATGTATCTACTACAAATGTAATATCAGGAAGATATGACAAATAAAATAATCTGTAAAAGAACATTACATTATTTAGTACTAAATATGAGAAATCAGAATAGTGTGTTATTCGTAACTGGACTAACAAAATCCTGAAACATATTGGACTTTCAGTTTAATTAGTATATAAATTTAGAATTTGCTTTTTTTATGTCATAGGAAGGCAAACGAGCAGGCGGGTCACGAGATGTTAAGTAATCACCGCCGCCCATAGACAACTGCAACACCCGCGGGGTTACAGAAGCGTTGCCGGCCTGTAAAAAACTTCTGCGGAGAAGTTGGGCACCCGGCTCCGACTTGCCTAACATTCTACCAGTCGGAACCTACAATTGGCTTTGTGTGCGTCATTTTCTTGTTCTAGTTTTTCAGATTATAACAGCTGTCCGTTCTCCGTGACAATGTAAAAATAAATAAAATTGGTATTTGCAGATGCAAACTCGTGCTCGGTTTTTAAAAAATACGATATTTTCCACTCACAATGACGTCACATGACATAGACCTGTAACCTGATACATCGATAAGGCATCCCTTATAAGGCGCCGTGAGCCAGGCGCCAGGTATCTTCTCATGCAGAAACCAACGAGCTGATGAAACGAACACTTAATGCGCATTGACGGTCCCTACAAACTCTAATTAAGGTTCCGATACTCCTATATGACAACCACTTTTGTAAGAACTACCTTTTTCCCTTTTTCTCCTCGCTACAAACCAGTATAGACAGAATATTGTAATATTGAGAGGTCTTTCCAATTTGGACGCGTTATATTGTCCGATGTTTCTTTATCTTATCGCCTAGCAATGATTTTGAGATTTGATGTCTCAGTGTGCGGTTTCTTGTAAGATAAGTAAGATTCGAGATTTTATCAAGTGATAATTATTATATCAACATTTTTGAAACTCAATTATTTGACTGCATGTTTAATTCATTTGTGTTGCATGTTTAAATTGAAGATAATCATGACATATAAGTTTATAAAGATTTTTGATTTATTAGTTAAAGTTACTTACTAATTAGTCCAATCATATTCTGTTATACCCTATATATTGCAAATCTTTCTATTTATTGTTTACTAGCTAATGCCCGCGTCTTCGTCCGCCTAGATTTTACGAAAAATTATATCCCTCGGGAACCATACATTTTTTCGGGATAAAAGTAGCCGATCTTTTATTCTAAGTCTTAGTCCATCTCTGTGCCAAATTTCATCCAAATCCGTTCGGTAGTTTTTGTGTGATGCGTGTAGAAACATTCTAAAAATAATAGTTTTGGCTTCTATAGGCCCTATAAAGAGCCACTATATATTTTATTCTTAAATATCTCCCATGTACAGACATAGCTCAGTTACAATTTTATTATATGTATAGATTTAAATTCAATGTAAGAATAAGTTTCTACTAAGTAATCCAGTAGTCTTTGAGTTTATTCTTTACCAACAAAAATAACATATTTATTTTCTAAATATTATTATGGATTTATTAAAAATATATCATGAAAAAGACAGCACGAGTCATGTGTTAAGGTTGGTGTCGTGTGCGCATGCGCGTCGGTTCAAGAGAGTACACCGCGGCCGCGACAGTCGAACTAATGTCAAGGCGAGCGCAATCAGCATGCGTGGGCGCATCGATGTATGAGTATGGATATGACGTGTGAATCTAGATAAAATAAATAAAATTAATTTTTATAAAGCTTATATTGTATTATGATTGAATTTACTGAAAATAACATTATAAATATATTTTCGAGGTAAAGCCATACTAATCTTAAATCTTATACTTACTAGAATTTTTATGATTTGAATGGTAAGTACTTCAACGCTACACTTATTATACTAATATCCTTACCAAATAAAATAAACTTTCGTAGCTGAAATTAAAAAAAAAACGATAATGAAGTAAAGAATAAAAAATAATTGAAATTTGAAATAATAAGAACATAATTGAAAAAACAATCTCTTTGGATCTTTGATGGTTACAATATTTTTTGATTTTTTATGGTTTCAATTGTTTGTTTATCGGTTACCTGTCAGTTGCCTACAGCTTAGCTTAATTTCTTAGAAAAACTTCCTTTCCTTGCTTTTATATTACATTTTTGTTTATTTTTAAATACGGAAGACACTACCTGATTTCATTTCAGCCATTCTTCCATTGGACAGGTAGTTGTCAGTAGCCACAGAGTAGTAACTTTGTTACCCGCTCTGTCATATTTACAATTGTCGGTATTTATTACTACAAAAGAAACAACTATGAACAGTATTTTTATTTTAATAATAGCAGATTGTAAAAGTCGGTCTAAGGCAAGGGCTTAGTAAAGGGAATTCTTTTCATGGGCTGTTAAACCTGTCATATCTGAATCTTCATTCACCAATAAGTCCGTCATTTAGTAAACCCATGCTTTCGAGTTTTAGGATTCTTGGGTCTATTTCCCGGTCATAGATAACGAAATGATACATGATCTTCAAAGATATGAACTGCATTATGTGGACAAAAGTAGATTATAAGAAATGGTTAATAAAATAAAGTCTTATCCTCAATAAACCATCGTGTATCTGACTCGCGCTTCAGTAATTGAACGGCGATGTAAAAGGTATCTACGGAACAAATAAAAAAAAATTACAATCGTGGTCGCATGCCCCGCCCCACCTTCACCGTGCAATACCAGTGTTGCCAGACATACGAGAATTCTTGCACACGTACGAGATATACAATTTCTGTGCGAGTAACGAGAAAAACAAAAAAATGTGATACATTTTTTTACACGATTTTAATTATCGAATATTTTGAGCTCAATTTTCCTTATATGTTCCACTGCCGAACTGAGGGCTACCTATTTGCTTGCACTTAAATTACTTATATTGCTAAAAAAATCATATGTGAGCTAAAAATTGATCAGCTATCTCTCTGTGTAATTGTAAAAAGTTATGTTAAGTATGTAATTATTTTAAATATATAATGTACATCAAGATTTACATACAAAATAACTAATATAATAATCAGATTTTTATGTACATATTTTTTTTAATTCAATTTGGTGGTACGAGGTAATAAAATAAAATGAATTAACAAAAAAAAAACACGTACGAGGAAAAAGATTCCGGCATCTGGTAACCCAGTGCAATACTGTTATTGTGGAGAACTGTTCGTGGAGAATTGTTCTTATTCTTCTGCTTTTGTAATCGTATTGAATAAAGCCCCGTCCCCATTCAATGCGTAGGTAGAAAGGGTTGAATCGCAAATCGGTTTTCTTTAGCCGTTAAATTTTGTTTAAATCAATTTTGTTGTTGGTTGGGTTAATGAAAGGAAAAATATTAGTATTTTAATTCACATCTTTATCGCTTTCGGGATAGACAGAGCCAAGAGTTGTATGTGTTGTATGTGGACATGCTTTTGTTAAATATTGTATTTGATGATGGTATAGAGATCTATATATAACTAGCTTTTTCCCGTGGCTACTCTTGAGTCTTATACCTATTTGTTATCCTAAATTTTGCATAATCCCGTCTTCGCAAGCACCTATGTCCAAATAGGTGCAACATTGAAGATCCTTAGCACTTGAAGTTTTTGAGATTTCATGATGAAGTAGTGAGTGATTTTCGCTCTTATTAACATAGATTCTATTTTTTGTGTCTCAAATATAACCTGTACATATATATCTATGTATCTATATGGTTTGGACGTGAAGAAGAGACACGCTTACAACATTAGTTAGGACTTTGTCAACGATCGTATCTCGTGTCATAACATCGAAATATTTTCTCATATTAAAATGAATAGTTTCATTTTAATACCGTTTTTATCACTAAAATCTTAACATTCCAGCTACCAAGCCTATCTGAATATCACATCTGAGGGCTTCTCCTCCCCAAAAATTACAACTTGCCCCAAAATACGAGTGTCTTCAAAAGTTCTAACATGATTGATGATTTTTTTGTGTAGATAATAAAATAAACTAAAATTTCGTTTTATACGCTAATTACTAAACTAATTATTTTTCAATCTTATAAAAATTTTAACGTTAAGTTGTAAAACGGTTTATTAATTTATTATTTCCCAGTATTAAAACAACTTTAATATGTAACATTTTAAAAAATATTTTCTCTGCATATGCGCTATTAAAAGTACAAAACGATTTTAATGAGTTTTGAAATAAGCCTTTAACATTGTAATAGTTAAATATTATAAATCATAAAGATCATGTCGTATCTTTAGTATCACAAAAGTAAATCTACATAAATCGCTCTAAAGAGAAATCTTCATACATATGTATTGTTCATTACTTTCAAGTGTTGAAAAGAGTACTACAAACATTTTGAACTAGCTTCCCGCGACTTCGTCCTACCAATGGATACTTCAATATCTTGTCAGGCTGTTGCTCGGTTACATTAAATTATATCCCTGGGGAACCGTACATTGCTCCGGGATAAAAACTAGCCTATCTTTTAAGCTAGGTCATAGTCCATCGCTATTTCAAATTTCATCCAGATCTGTTCGGTAGTTTTTGTGTGGTGCACGTATAAACATACAGGCAGACAGACAAAGATTCCAAAAACAATCGTTTTGGCTTCTATAGGTCCTATAAAGAGCCAAATATCTGCCATCTATAGACATAGCTCAGTCACAATTTTATTTTATGTATAGGTAGATGTATTAAACAAATAATAAAAGCACCTTTGGGGCCGGATGTAAATGATTTCTCCACAGCAGGACATTCTAACGACATGTGACACATTATAGTCATCATCGAATGTGTCAGTAAGTATAATAACATAAGTACCTCTAGGGCCAGGATGTAAATAATTTCTCCAAGCAGGACATTCTTGCATGGCTTGACACACCACAAGTATCCATTATTGATACCTTAACACGGATCTTGAGATATCCAAATGATGGAATCCAACTGTGATGTGGCCGTGACCTCACGAGCAAAAAGTGATTATTCATGGAAGGTTTTATATGAGTGGGTGTATTATTTTTTTATATCAAAAATATCTAGGTAACTGCGGTAGTTAATAAATATTTTATAACTGGTAATTTGCTTGTAAAAAAATAAGTTGCAGAGCTTAATATATCTGTTAAGAAAAACATATTTGGGTAAATAGAAAAATCGTGATAAAATAAATACATATAAAGAATTATTATTGAAAGTATAAAGCATTTAATATTAGGTACATAGGATCTAGATTTAAAAAATATGAGTTTAGTTTGAGTCATATAGGATTCAGCTTTAACTCATATTAAGTACAATACATAATTTAGGATTTAAAATGTAATAATAGAAAAAGTATATTATATGAATAGGGACTCACACAGCTAGATTTAATAACTTAATAAGTTTGAGACTGGTTTTATTAGATACTAGAGGCCATAGGGCCATAGCGATAACCCTATGAAATTCAATAAGGAATCAATCCCGCGGGAACTCCGGGATAAAAAGTAGCCTATATGTTAGCTACCTACATACCAAATTTCATCGCAATCGGTTCAGTAGTTTTTGCGTGAAAAAGTAACAAACATCCATACTGACATACTCACAAACTTTCGCATTTATAATATTAGTAGGACTAATTTAACGATATTATACTTTCTAACAATTACATACGGATAAACATTCAAGACCTAGGCCGATCTGAAAAATATGATTTTACAATTTGACTTGACCTTTTGACGAGTGACAGAAGAGTATAGAAGAATAAGACGTACTGCGCCGACCCCGAATAACATGGGAGCAGGGCAGGCAGATGATGATGAACTTGACTTGACCTGGGATTGAATCTGGGATCTTCGGAGTAGTGGACAAATATGTTAACCATTATGGCGGTGGAACCTCACTGGGGAGGTCGTCGAAATCCCAATCATAGCGAAATTTAATAAGTACTTAAGTTCTTTGTGTTATTTATCTATAAAATGTAATTAACTACTTAGTAAAAAGGCTCTAAGGCAACTGGTTTGATATTATTATACTTATACTAGTTGGGATGGTAATACAATATAACTATCCCAACTAGTATATATCTAATAATTGGTGACCCGTAATACAGGTTCGTAAGACACCTAGCATGGGCACCAGTTCTCCGCACTAACCTAACCATATATAGCATGTACCTACCATCTAGTAACATATTAGTTTTTGTGGAGAAAATAAAGAATTTTTATTATTATTTTTTGTATATACACATTTTTAGTG
>JADGIL010028632.1:588-19220 GCA_020352625.1 Cactoblastis cactorum | reverse complement strand
CCTCGCCTACGGCTCGGGCTAGCATATCGCCTCGGCTGTAATTTTCAACTTACCGCACTTATATCATAATGTACTATTACATATAATTAGCTTACGACCGTGACATTGTCCGCAAGTAGTTTCAATTGTCAATATTTTGGGTTCTAAGTAGCGCTTAAAGATGAAACCAAATCTATATTTTAAGTTAGACTTTTACCAAAACAAATGTGAAAACCGCATAATAATCCATCTAGTAGTTTTTGCGTGATACGCATACAAACATACATATAAAAAAAAAATTTTTTTGTATTACAATAAGGTGGACGCAATATATATCTTACCACATCCCAGCTGATTATATAAGTAACTAGTTAAAACGTGCTTTGGAAGGGAAGCTGCCGCGATCTAACATTTGTATAAACTTTTCCTATCAGTGGTTCTGATTTACTCTTCTTGTTGCAGAGGACATACATTGTGTAAAACCCAGTAAACTCATCGAATCACCTAGCGCCAGGTTTCGCTACATATCCCAGATTATAATGTGTTTTCATCGCTGTGGATGCATCCGGGATAATACTCTGATAAAGAAGCGAGCTCTTACTAAGCGCACTGAATAATTTGTCAAATGAAAACATCATAAAATTAGTTTAGACTTAGAGAAACTGGTTAATTTGTGTAATAACAAAGCACAAAACTACAACACAATCAAAGAAAAATAAGTACGCTTATTTGATTCTATTTTTTCCTTTGCTTACGCCATAATTTCTACCAGTTATAAGTATATGGGACAGGTTAATATACAAATATTTTACTACGTTTAAAAATACGTAAAAGTTCATGCTTTTCAAGACTAAAATATACTCACGTTCTATTTAGATAAATATAATAAAATCGATTGGAAAGACAAACTAGGAACAAATAAAGAACAGCTGCTTTTAAAACTCTACCTAGAGTACCACTTATTCTAGGTAGTATTAGCCCTTTGTAGATACATATTATGTAATCTAAACATATCTTTCCTTATTAGTAAGTTGTAATAATAAATTGATGTCGTTTATATTGTGCATTTAATTTATAGTTATGTTGGAAAATCACTACCGATTATTTTTAAGTTAGAGAAACTTAAAATCAGATAAAAATGTTTGTTTATTATACCTTTATTACGCATAAAAGGTAATAATTATAATGAAACCACAATCCAAATGCAAATTTACTTGGGTATTTATTTAAATGAACTTATCCCATACTAGCCGACCCGTGCCCACTTCGTTGAGCATAAAATATAGCCTATAGCAGTTCTTATTAGTGTAGCTTTCCGACTGTGAACGAATTTTCATGATCGGGTCAGTATTTCCGAAGATTAGCCCTTACAAACAAACAAACAAAGTACAAACTTTAACTCTTTATATTATTATTATAGAGATATCTTAACAGCTAACCAGCGATAGTCTGCAAAGATATCACAACAAGGGCAGAAGGTACTTAGTACGTATAAGAAATAATAAGAATAAGAATAAATTTATTATAGATAATATGGCACAATACAAATTAACAATAAACAAATTAATAATGAGAATATACTACGACTACTGACGACGATTACTGGGCTTTGGGTATGATGTTTCACACATACCTAGTTATTATCAAAAAATAAGCAGATCAGTGAAGACTTTATTTTGTCCTACAGTTTGTAACCCTGTCAGTTACAAATTATTAACTTTGAACTATAAAACACTTCCATCTCAATTTGCATTAAAAATGTCTCATTAATATAATGGTTTCTTATAAAATAATATTTCTTGAAGCTTATCTATAAGTTATTGTCCCATAAATAATTAGAATTCATTAAAAAAAGTAATCTATATATTTTTTCTATTCTACTAAATTTATACTAAGTCGAATGCTTTATAAGATTCTAAGTAGCCTTTACATGACCTACTTAAAATAAATTGAAATCCACTTTTAAAACGAGGAGGTTGTAACATTGGCTGAAAATGTACTGAATTATACCTATGTAAATCAAAATAAAAATTAAAAATACTTATTCCGTATTAGAATGAAAAGTTTTTGAGATCGGATAGGTATATTTTTAATTATTTCATTCATTTCATAACATCCGGCTAGTTAAAATAGAGAAGTCAAAAATAAATATGTGTTAGTAAACATTGACACTACTATTAATTCATTAAAAAAAATTGAGGATCAAACCGGAATAGAAAAGTTTATTGGACCCGAACCAAAACAATAACATTTTTTAATCGTCTGTGAGTTTTGTCTTGGGTTTGTGTATTCGAATAATTCGTACTATTTAGTGACTTTCAAGGAATTTCTAAATAAATACACTTTTACAGTAAATTCTTATAATACGGGTAAAAAAGGGGTCGAGGTTGCTGATGTAAAAATTTTTGTTTTATAAAATAAAAAAGTAATTTATTTTTTGATAATATAAAAATAATTATAGTTTATATTGTTTACAAGACAAATATAATTACCTCAAATATAAAACAAGAATCTTGTACAAGTATTATTTCAATCATCTTATTTCTTTTACTATTTACTTAGGTACATAAATAATTCTCTAAGTATATTCCATATTTGTTCCGTTTAAATAAAACTAAATAGTATATAACTATCTTCCGCGCTTATTTATTAGAAGTAACTATGTATGTATGTACTAAAAAGATTATTTTGGACAATTTACAGCATTAGCAAATCCTTATTATATTAAATAAAATTAAGTTTTTGAGATAATATCAGTATAATATTTCCGGTTTTGTAAATATGAATCGCATTTGTTGATATTATATATATATAAATTCTTAATATTTAACAGATCACGAAGAATAATTATTATTTTATTAATTTAACTCTGTAATTAAAAAGAATATATGTCTTCAGTAAGTAAAACCTGGAAGCTATTATAAAATAGTATCTTTCACACAGTAACCACGTGAGTGTATTAACGTTTTGAAAATGTACATGAAAATAATACAAATCTATCGCCTTGCAATTTTTTTTATAAGAATTTACATTCAAAGTTGTAAGTTTAAAAGAGTTCTATAGTTAAATATTTACCTGGTTCGGGGGAGATCCTCTGAAGGCGAATTGGGATGTCATTTTCCACAGTGAAACTTGGCGGAAAACTTTAAAGTAATCACGTCGATAAGGTCTTTGTCACAAGTCCGCACACACTTCACAGTTGCATGTTGTCACTAGTCCCTGCGCTCGGCTTTGCCTGGGGTCGCGGTCGCGGCCAGGGCAGCTGGGGTGCACTCGCGACGGTAGCCGGCGACTATCGATTGAAGTGCAGACTCGGTTAGTCCGTGACAAGAGGAGCGAGCCGCGAGTTGCACCGGGCGCGTGGTCGCGCGCGCGGCGGCAGTGGGTAATGCGGTAGCAGCCCGCCAGGTGATAGTAATTGGCGCCGCTGTCTCGTTCGCTCGCAGCCGTCTTGCTCACGCAAACGCACACTCGTACTTGTGTGCGTGGTTCTCGCACACCGCTCCTTCTTTTCACGCTCGCGTCGCCGTTTGACCCCGCGCCGTCGTCGACGCTCTCGATTTTTGCGGTACGGTGGGTGGCGCCGCCGCAGGGGCGGCCCAGTGCGGTGGGGGCGACTGGAGGTGGGGGTAGATGCACTCCTTTCTTTTTTAAAGCTTCTCTTTCTTTTCTCGCATTTTTTATGTTAGTATTGGTACGAAGCGGTCTCTTTTATTTTGTTTTATACATATATATTGTGATAATTAACAGTGACGCTCCGCACGACGAGTGAGTTTGCCGAAGCGTCAACTTATTGTATTTGATTAAAGGTAACCACGACATTTGTAATTTTTATTTTCCTACAACAGGGAATGAACTTGGATGTGTATTTATCTATAGAGCCCGTCAGCGGTGTATACTGTCTGTTGTGGCCTGAAGTATACTCCACAGCTTATATTACTGGGGTCGCTTTGGCGGTTGAAACATGTTAGCGGTGACAGTATTAAACGCTCTTTGGATCTGTTTCAATTTAACTGCGTTTGGGATACGTATAAATATATGCAACGTGTAGGAATGTTGTATAGAGGCTTCTGATATTAAACATATGCCCAGTTACCTATTAAGTACACTACAAGGTATTATTATTTAGTTACACTAGATATGGTTTACTTTAGATCAAAAAATAGAAAACAAAAATAAAATATTGCTGGCTATATTTCAATATCAGTTAACATTCAATTAAAAGAATGATGCGTGTAATTAGTGTTTTTGTATGTACGTCGATATAATGTGCGTTCCAAATAATAATTTTTAACACATTTAGAATAAATCAGGGTTAAAGATTACATTTTGGCAGTTTTAGATTACATAATAGGTATAAACGGTCCTAATATGTGATTAACCAAAGTTGACCGATATTCGATATTTTTAGTACATAGCAAAATTACCATGCGTCTATACAATTAAGCTATGACAATAACCGGTAAGTATCAAAATAAAAAGCGCAACGTCCCGATCGATCTGTTCCCCTCTTCTTTCTTATCGCGCGAATATTTCACACTGAACGCATACCGACCGAAAAAACTCACACAGATATAAAATATTCAAACGGTATAACATAAAATAAATTATCTTAGGTGAGTGCGAGAGTGTGTGCGTTGCCCCCTCCCCTGGGCGGGCCGCGAGCGAGCGACCAATTGGGTCTTGCGGCGCGCGGCGCTCAACTCCGCTGTTCTCAATCGCCTCTTTGCTCTTGCCGTGGCCGCACGCCTCGCTTACGCGATTAGCGATTGCCGGCCATTACAATGCCCTGACCTTAATCACTTATCTCATTACTACCTCACCTACACTGAGTCGCTCTCTAAGTAGCGTTTAAGATATTATGTTCTTAGTAATTTTGGTCTTATCGCTTGAGAGTTAAGTCATATTTATTTTAACAATAAAATGGTTCATTATATATTATTGAAATTTTAGTCACATGAATGAATCAAAAAATGAAGAGTAATTTAATTCTTTGTTATTCCTGTGTTTTTATTAAAATTTATTTATTATGTACTCATCGACTCTACACTATTTATGTTACCAAAAATATTTATAGTTTAGTAGACTCCACGCTTAATTCATAACAATACTCAAAAAATAATCATATAAATTACAAAAAAAAAAAAACTTTTATTACTTAACATTACAGATTTTTGTATGCGTTTGAACTGGTGAGAAATACACTAAGCAGCATTTAGAGTATATTAAAAAAAATATCCCGGTTCGCTCTTTGCTCGATCTCCTTTTCACTGCCCGAATGCACATATAAAATGAAAAGCTGATCTGAGCTGAACTCTGAGTCCTAAGTATATTTATGTATATACCAAACAGAACTTAAGTAGATGTAAATGGGAATACCTATACGAGAAAGACGAACTTAGCCCTTTTAATATACCAGTGAACTTTGGAATTGGAATTAATAAGTATACGCACAACACTCATTTATTATTACACAGTTGTGTACACAGAGTCAAATTTGTTAATAAAACACTGAATTTTAAGCATGGTGTAATTAAAGATTTTCATGCATTATATTTAAAAAAAAATACATAAGTACCTATATTAAAAAGTTCAGGTTAATTAGACTTTGGTTCTGTTTACCTACTTAATAATATATATTACATCAATAATTGCTAAAACAGGCTACTGGAAAGTGGTTAACGCAGCCTCAAGAAGACAGCAATATCTAGAGTGGCAAACGCGTGATGCATCTGTCTCTAAAGGCAGAGGAATGGTCAAGGGAGCCGGACCCTTGGCTAACCGACTGAACGTCTTCGACTGACAAAATTTCGTCCGTTTCATTTATTTTGAGAGAAAGCAGTTAGGTCTGTGCCCGACAGCGGACTAAAAAACTTAGTTTGGTAGCATTTGAAGTGAGAAGGATCAGGCAGCGTGCGTACATCAAAACATCTAGACTTGTGTACTTCAGTTACTTTCAGACTGAATTAACATAGTTTTTGTTAAAGCTGCTGAGATAGGTAAAATATTTGTGCTGCAAAAGAGAGCAATTCGTTTTATTTGAGGAATAATTCTTTTAGAAAGTTGTTTAAACTTACAATAAGTAGTTTAAAAAGCATCTACAAACTAAATATAATGAATGTAGTATCTATTATATCTGTGAGAAGAATTTTATGTTAATAGAACATTAAATCTGTAAATCTCATCGAGTTTAAACACAAATATGTATAATGTGTGATAAACAAATAAAATTAATATCTTAATAATAAGACCATTTTAAAAATACTAGATATTCCTTATACACTATAAATACTTAGATTCCGATCTTTATGTGTCGTAAAATAGTTCCTTGTGTAACTATTTTCTCGCTCGCAAAATGTACGTTGAATTTTTCATGTAAGATCAAAGTAATGCTGTTAAGTTAGAATTGCTGGTGTTTCCAACAAGCAGACTTTGTGGAGGTGCCACTCCCAGTGGCTGCGTTATCCTTCACGCTCCATCAAGCTTTACTATTGTTTGAAATTTTACGCTTTAATAATTTTGATACATTCTCATTGGTCCAATGTCTTTATTTTACTGATATATTTCTATAGACTTATAGATGAAATTGGTCGTAGGTACTTTTTCGACGTTATGAAGCTAAAAACATTCCAATGACTTTTCATCTATCGGTCTGGCTTGTCCTTTCTATTTGACGAAGTCTTCTAGAAGTAAAATATAATTTTCTCAAAATATATGTAATTAATTTTTCGAAATATGATATAATAAATAAATATATATAGGGGCAAATCACACAAATTGAGTTAGCCCCAAACTAAGTTCAAGACTTGTATTATGGGATACTAACTCAACGATGCTATATTTTATAATAAATAAATAAACATCCAAGACCCCGCTCAATCAGAAAAAGGTCATCGTCTATCATGACCTGACCGGGTATCGAACCCGGGACCTCCTGAATATCGGTCAAGTAGGTTAACCGTTACACCACGGAGGTCGTCGATATTAAAGACTTGATCAAAATTTCGATTTACAAAGCAATATCATATATTATTTTTTCTATATAATTTTGTTTACTGTACCTATCATTGTGACGTTTAAGTGTTTTTAGTGACATTTTTAAAAGACACATTCTCCAAAATACTGACACTATGAGTGATATAGGTATATATTAATGTAGTCTCACGCCTACACCTTTAACATAAACATATGTTAAATGTGTACTTGGCGCGAGACACTACCGTGTCTCCGGATTCATTTTGCTACCATGCCTAATATAAAACTATAATTCGGCACAGATTGGATTTATTTTCATACTAACAATTAGGAAAATGTCTTTCAAATTGTAACTAAATTCTAATTATGATATGACTCTTTTAAAAAAAAGCGATATAAACTGTTGTTGTTAGTAGGCATCAGTATGTAAGATTAGAGGATTTAAAAAATATATTTTAACTAAATTATTTCATTTGAAATATAATAATAGTGATAAAATAAAATTATAAAATAATACTTACCTATATAAAAGTAATTGAGTCTTTATATGGATACAAAAGAAAGAAACTAGAACTTTTCGTCCTGAATGATCTGTAAACGCCATTTATTGCTGTATTGTTAGAATTTCATATTTTGCTACGGAAGTTTCATTAAATATCAATATGTTACAGTATTGGTGTTCGATAGTGGTATTTGCCATTGTTCTGAGCAATGGCGTGACTAAATAAAATAAATACCGTTAAAGGTTTATTTATTATAACATATAAACTAATGTCTTATATTTTCTTACTTACAGTGATTTTTTATAAAATATTTATGTTTTCTGGTGTTTTAAAATAATAATATTGATACAAATTTTTGTACAGTTTTACTCTAAGTATACGTTTTATGCTTAAATTTGATTTCATAACATACTCATCGATCAGGACACTTGATAAGCCAATTTTCATGGCTATAAATTCAATGCACATCAACGTATCGAAATGCATACTTACTTTATCCTGTGTTACTGTATCCTGAATGATGCCTTGACATGCCAATTTAGCATACATTTAGCCATTTCCAGGGGATTGTAAGCAATGAGATACACAGTGTAAATAAGGAATATTTTTCAGCGCCACAAGTACCTAAATAGAGGAAGAGGAGTATGTAATATACACAGAGGTCGTTGAGTGATCACGCAAAAGATCAAAACCACCTCTAATACGCGGCGTTTTAAAAGGCGTGCGTAAGAAAATAAAATGAGAGCGAGTGTTATTTGTTTTACTCAAATGAGTCTCTTAGGTCGCGCCTCATGCATCCACTTCGCGAAAGATCTTTATTAGTCGTGTGCCGAACCGTTCAAAGACACATCACATTTAAATATCACACTAAAAGCGTCAATCTACATACGTCCTACCGAGCAAATCCTAAAAGTGATTTATACTGAGACCCTATTCGATTGAAGTAGATTACAAATAATGAATAAAATTGCATACGAAATGAGTTGATGGAGAGTCCGTGGGTGTAGGTTGTTTGAGCGGGGCGCGGGGGGGTGCTGCAAGCGGGATTATTGCCGGTAAATACTTAGGTTTAGTATAGATAGATATACGGCCCGATATGGCCCCGTGTGGATACGCCAAACTTGAGTTGTGCTTTTGATTTTGTGGGTATTGTTAGCTCTAGACAGACCTCAGAACTAACAGTCTGCCACGCTGATATTGTCTACTGTGTCTCTACTATAACGTAGTCTGATATATATTGTGTGAGATAGTAGATTGATATTATCTACTATGTCACACAAAGTAAGAGAAGTATTAAAGAATGTAGCAAGTGGCTAACTAGCAGGCGGGTCACGTGATGTTAAGTGATCTCCATCCAGAATGACCTAGTGAGATCCAGGATCTCTATCTTAGTAAAAATATGTGTGATATTTTATTGTCTGTATGTAATTCCAACATTTCTTGTAGGGAATCTTACAGAGAATTGTATTAATTTGAAGGGAAACATTGGTCCACGGATAAAATTATCATTCTCTATGATGCAATTTTAAAATAAGTTAAAAAATATTATATAGAGATATTCAATTTCTTAATAAACTGATAAATTACAGCTCGCAATGATCCTTTGTTAGAAGTTATTTATTAAAAAGAGATAAGAGTACAGGGAAGTATTTTTTTGCAATGTTTAGTAAGTACTCAAAGGTAACAAAACAATTGATGAATAATATTATAAATTTTCCAACTTAAAAATAAGGACGGCTTATAGATATCGTATGTCATTATTATTTTACTTTACATCGAAGTATGGAATATTTATTAAAAAAATCCATATTTATAAAATCCTCATAGCAGAAAATATATCTGAAAAAAACTCCTTTGCAACTCTCGATTCTTAAAAAAAAAAGAAATTCAGTCATACAAATGACTGAAAATCTACCTTTCTTTGCTTTTTATATAAAAAAAAAAAGATTTAAAATATTTCCCAAATACTACAAACAAAGCTTAATTGAACTAGCCGGTTAATTAATCTGTACAATATTTGTGTCAGTTGTCCATTAAAACCAACAACACAGTTCTGTAAAAGTGTGAAAATACGAGAGCGGTACAACAGATTGTTATGCTGTTGTTAATTGGCAGCGGCTATCCAATTTGGACGTTTTTGCCACTTGTTAAGTAATTTTACCAAAAAAAGATGAAAATATAGCACAATCGGCTTTTTTATTAGTAGTACCCAGGCTAAGGTACCTATCCCTTAAGACAGATCTCTTCAGTTTAATTGACGTTGCTTATCTTATTTCACTTCCTGCTAAGTATTTTATTTTTAAATTTGTCCACTCTCTGCCATATGTGCTACTTTGGAAGTTATGAGCAGCAATGTTTAAATGTAACAAAAATTTGGCCACGTTGTAATTTATTTATTTCTATTTATTTATTTGTTTATTTTATTAAGATAATACAAAAGACGTTTATGATTTTTTTACACACAAATGCAGAATTAAAATAATATTAACGATTATGTTTTAAACATAACACATTAATACCAGAACAACCCAAATTAGAAGCTGAAATATAAAAGCGGGACTGTTTGAGACAGCAAACACCGGCAAAGTTCGAGTGCCGGCAATATGACAGTCTTACCTTTTTAATTTCGCCACCGTCGGCGAAGTTGGCTTAGAGACGGGGATTGAATTGGAGAAATAAGTAGGTAAACATTTTCTCGAAGAGGGAGAAGACAAGTTGCAAAAACAGTTTAAGACAAAAGAGTAGCGAAAACCAGAAATGAATCCGGTCGGTGGAGTACTTCCGCCGCCCCGCGCAGCGACGAGGGCGCGGGAACAACATGGGAGGCGGCCCACAGACTACATAATATTTTTAAGCGAAGACATGCCAAGTTTTTGTTAAGTTAACAGCCAACTAAATTGTAATATGCAAAGTGTAACACCAATGAACTTAATTATTTCTTAAGTTTACGCGAATATTAGACATTGAAATGAAACAAATTTAACGGATTTTATCGCGGTTTAATCACTTTTTACGTTGAACTTTTACAATGAACTTTTTACGTTTTAAGGACACTTCATGATTTTGTAAATTATACTTATAAATAGAATATAGTACCTTACTGTAGTACGATATTACTAAAATTACTTTTATGTTGTGCAGAAATGATAACCGTAAATGATAATTAATGAGTAAAACGTAGCTAAAATTTTCATGTTTTGGTGCAACCGGCCGTTAGTACTATGCAGAATAATCTGTGGATATTTTTATTTTATTAGTGGGAATATTTATTAAACTTACAATATCAGACAAAGGCAGGTTATATTGCCATTTCAATAAAAATTTAAATAGCATATTTCGCATTTAAATAACCTAATGGATTTTTTTTTACCTGAAAAATCAATTCACGTCAACACACGTTGTTTTATTTTTTTATGAACAAGGCTTAGTGAACAAGTTTATTTTTTATGCCATAAGTATTAAGCAACTAATTCAATGTGATACCGTCTTATACAATATCTTAAAATTAAATAACATTTAAAACAAGAAAATGACAACAAAAATAAACTGCTGCCTCTACTAGTTTTAAAGAGCTATGTTGTTTGCTACACTCACCGACTCAACTGTTTGTGGATGCGGTACAGAGGAGGGATGGTCATTTAGTGGAAAGTACAGTCAGTTTCACAGGTACAACTTCGACTCGGTTCTTAGTTCGCTGTAATAAGGTTTGAAGTTCAACACCAAGGGAACGGTGATGTATTTACTTTTGGTGTTAACTGTACCTCGTCTGTGCAGACTGATTAAACGGTCTGTCTCGCTATTGCTAACTTTGTTTTGCATCGATACGGCTTAAAGTATTAAAAATTGAACAATGTTATTGCTTATCTGGATTTACTTGATAGGGAAAATGTTGAAAAATTCAATAGATCCAAATATAAGACTCAAAAACATAAGCACATAAGTAATCTAAACATAATTTTATCATATGTTAACCAAAAAAATAGTTACCTGAATAATTATAGATACGTTTGCTAGGGAACACTGCTTCTTGCCTCTGAATCGATATGTCGTAAATGTAAAATTTTCTACTGCTAAAATTAGCAATAAAAGCTAAAATTAGCAATAAAATAGTCAATCCAAAAACAGCACAATGCGAGCAAGATTGACCCACCAAAAGCTATTCGATTTTTTAAGTAGAATACAGATAGTTGACTGTTACTCGTAAAATTGTGGAACTATGACGTGATATTTTTTAACATTCGGTAGTTTTAATTGCTTGCAGCCGTTTAGTTGGTTAAAGGCGACAATTAATTCAATTTTTTCTAACAAAAATTGGTTCTTCGAAGTTTGATTATTCACGAACTAAAAAAAAATAATTGTGTTATTTTGTATTTTTTTTTTAATCTTTTCAACAAAACCCGGTACTAAGAGGAAGATCAGAAAAAACAATAATCGCCATCTTACGAGTACTGTAAGTATAGAGAGACGGAGTTGAATCTTTAAAAGTTTCTTGCTAACTACGCAATCCTTAAATGTGTTCAAAATTCAAAATTTTCCTAATAGAGCCGTTAATTCACAATTACTGGTCATGTATTGTTGAAAGTATATATCCATTTTGAGGTACTTGACATAATGGAAGGTTATGAGTACGTAATAGATCACTGGATAATTGGACATTGCCGGAGGCTGCGTTATTGTTGGCTAAATCAAACATAGCAAACCGTGATTCAAGCTATTGGTACTAGCAGGTAGAGAACAAGATTACTCTTGAGTGTTATTGAGGGACTAATTATACAAATTAAGTCCAAACTAAGTTCGAGATTGGTGTTATGGTATACTGACTAACACAATGACACTTTTTTTTAAATTATATTTACATATATAGATATACATATCTAAAACTCAGGCCAATTAGTTTTGGTCATTTTCTATCATGAACTGACAGGGGATCGAACTCGGAATTTAATGTACTTAAGTAATTCTAAAATAAATTATCCTTGAGTATCAGCGAATATTAGATAGTAATATTGGATACATTACTAGATAATTATAAAGACTGAATTCAATTTAAAGTATATAATGATAATAATTTACCATAAAGACAATGTAACGCAAAAATCAGCTAGCACATTATATAGACAAATAAATATAACTGCAGTGTTAGTCAAAATATATTCACTGCTTGTAACGAAACGGACTAGTCAGCTATTTTTTACTAATGTAGAGTTTCTAAAGATTTGGCTTGTAGAGTTATTGTGTGTAGAATTTGCAGCTTAGCTCTACATGAAATTTGATAAGTAACTGTTTGATAGTGCGAGTCATATGGGCTCGACTTGGCAACATTTCACATGAAAATAAATAGATGACTTTCTTTGTAAGTCCAATGGTAACCAATTCAATTTCCTACATCAAAATAACATGTTAAAAAATTTAATTACATAATTATTTCTTAAGTTTACGCGAATATTACACATTGAAATGAAACAAATTTAACGTCTTCTTTAACTTCCGTGAAGATGGATGCTGAAAAGTATCCGAAACGTCGGAGCTCAATAAATAGTTATACATAGAGAACTTAAAACAGTATAAAATTCCTTTGTGTGTGATTAAACCGCGATAAAATCCGTTAAATTTTCTTTTATTTCAAATTTAATTACATTATAATAATAATTAATTTTGCTGCTAATATTAAGTGTAACTGGTAGAAATTTGTTTTTTAATATTTACATAGGTTATATAAGTTATCTGTATTTTACACTCACTTCATCACACTAATGTTATAAATATGAAAGATGTATGTACTTACAGATTATATGTATCTAATGGTTGTTACGCTTTCACGAAGAATCTATTACACGAATTTGGATGAAACTTTACAGTAAAATAAGATATACAAGAGAATAATAGGCTACATTTTGTAATGATTTTATGTGATTTTGTTGGTAATATAACGATTCACATCAGTCGGGAAAAATCTGCCACCTGAGAGATATCGTGGCGAACGCTGCCTAAACCATTGGATTTACACAAAGATGATGTACCGTAGGATTGTTTGTCTTCAATAGTTCTAATTGACAGACTTAATTCTTCTCGTGTGTAGCAGCGGGCAAAAGCTAGTAAAACATAATGTTAATAAAACTAATAAATGTGTCGGTTGTCAATAAAAACGGAATAAAAACGAAAGATCAGTTTTGTGCATGAAAGTTACCTGATATGTTCCTACGTATTTATTTATTTAATTATAAATGTACTCCGGAAAATAGAAAAAGTTCAATTGAAAAAAATATTCATAAATTTGTTAAGCTAATAAATACAGACCAAATGTAGTTAAACATGCGTAACTTTAGGCAATTAGCAATTCAATGAGGTTAATGACCTCTTTGTTTGAATTTGTATGCTAAGTGCATTGTATGTTCTTCAATGTTAACACAAAATACAGGAGAAATAATTACTTTTTCTAATATGTATCAGAAATACTTCTGTATTTTTGTCTATTGACCAGTAGGTAACTAGGTTAAATAAAAATAAACAAAAAATAATGATTTTTACAAAATAAAATGTAAATATAACGGCTTTATGCTTTTATACGGGTACATTCCCAAAAATAATTATACTATTCTAATTAATGGCTCATATTAACTTAATACAATTTCCGTTCTCATAATCTTTTTATTTGGGTCCCAACTATTAGCGTTCTAAACCCGGCTTATCTTTATATTGTTGAATGAGGAATCGTAAATTAAGGTTTAAATAAAATACGTCTTGTAAACAGCAAACCTTTTGCTAAAAGCGGTAATAAATTGCCAGAACATTGTGTTTTGTTACGTTTTTTTGGTTCAAAATTTTATCACTTTCTGTCCGTTCATCCTGGTTTTTTACTGATTTTATCGCGAAGCACATTATGGATCATTTGATAATGCTGTGCTAGCTTTAGATTTTTTACATACTTATAATAAAACAGTATCCGAGCTATGTCTTTAGATACAGGGCAGATATTAGGGGAAAAATATAGAGGGTCTTGTTTAGGACTTATAGAAGACACAACGATTATTTTAGAATTTTTGTCCATCTGTTTGGTACGCAAAATCTACTGAATGATATTTAATGCGGGTTTAACATTTGTATTGCAGAAGGTCTAACTTAAAATATAGAGTTGGTTTCATATACGTATTAATACGCCGCTTAGAACCAGGGGTGTTGACAATAGTAGTTACGCGTGGACGAAGTCGCTAGCATAAATTAGTGATGAATATAATATACAAATTCACTAGGTGTTATTGGGGAAATTGAAGATCACAGTCAAATTTTAAATGCATTACAAGCTACGCATACGTATCACATAACCTTAAAATCAAGTTGGCCGATATTAATTTTTTTTTTCTCAACTCTTATAAAATTTATCAGTAGAATAAAATAACAATGTTTATTTTTCCATTGCGAAAATTTTATATGATAGTTTCATATTATACTAAGTCTATAATAATACTTAGAAGCGTTAGATGTAAATAAATTATATAGAATGGAATAAATAAAAACGTCGTGAAGATGAGACGTCAAAGGATGAATATGGAACAACCCAACAAAATAACATGCAATCAAAATACAGGATGACTAAAGGTTTATGCTCAAATATCATAAGATATTACAAGATAAATTGACCTAGATCAGTGGTTCGAAAAGGAATTGAAGAAAAGGTCAATCGATAATTTCCATACGAACGAGAAGCAGAGAATCAAACTTTCTGATTCCTCAATGATTGATTGCAAAATTCTTGTCTGAATGTAATGTTATTTATTCATCTGATTGCTTTTTTGAATCAGTTGTGTTTCTGTAATTAAGATCATATAATGCCTTCTGGTGATAAAGATTCTGAAAAAGGATAAGTATCATTGACAGTCTAATTAATCAGCTTACTATTAGGCAAAAATCTCTGTCCTTTGGAGTAGAACCCGTTGACTACCTCCATGGTCCAGTGATTGACATCGTAGTTATCCTTCTCGGAAGAACCTTTATCACGAGTTATTTCCATTTTGTATTGCAAGAAACATAATTATTGCAATAATAAGTTTGTCAAGTATTTAGATGTTAAACTACGGGTCCCAAATGCCAGTTTGTTGTTTTATATAATTATAACAGCAAAGTTTGTATTTTGGAATCTTCATTTTTAGTTTCACATGTATTCCCAAACTTAGAATAACATGACTTACATTTGTCAAACAACAATGACTTTGCATTATATAATAGATGGAACAATGTTTGTGTCCGATTCAATTACAATTGAAAAACACATTTACAAAATCGGCCGACAAGTTTATGAATATTAAAATATTGGAATAACTAATTTAAACACAATGAACTGTCGTCGCCGGGTTAACATATGCGACCTCTGCTGTCCGCGTTCACAAGCTGATTGACCGTAATTAGCAAACTGTTTTGCATCAAACAATGTAAGCTGTTTTCTGAAAAATAGTTGATCATGGAAATTAATGGCTTATTGTCCCTGTTGTTTTTGAGAATTGGCTAGTACTAGATGATTTCATAGAATGGACATTATAAGTAGTGACAATAATCACTACTGACGATGTCCATTCTGACTTCTACTGTTAGAAAGAGGTAAATTCGGTATAGTTTCTAATGAAACTACTAATGAAATTTCTTTAAATTTACAATATTAACATTTCGCGCGCGGCTTGACTAACGAGTAATTTAGTTAATTTTTATTTAATCTTACCTTAACACCAAAAAAAACAAACAATATTATAAACTTAGCCTATTATATATGAATAGAAATAAAATGTATAGAGACCAACCAGATTGATTATATCCCAAAGAAGTTGTGATACGATAGAATAATTCTATGATACTATATTTTATAATAAATACATATAGTATATATAAGTATCCGAGACCAATAATTAAAAGGTTCTCTTATCCATTTTGACTCGACTGGTGCTCGAAACCTAAACTTCTTAAGTAGCAGACAGAAATATTCATCATTACGCTACGGAGGTTGTTCTAATATATAAAATTGGTGTAAATAAAATTATAGAAAAGCGGCTCATATTGTATTGCAGGTTTCGAGAGGCTGTAGTGACTGATGTTCAGATCAGTTCAGATTTTCGACTTAATTTATACATATAATGGCATCTTGAATTCCTTAATATTTATTATCTATACATATAATAAAATTGTAACGAGCTATGTCTGTACATGGGGGATATTAAAAAAAAACATATATTATATATATTGTCAGCTTAAACAGTACTGCCTAATAAGATACCCTACATACATATATAAGTTATACTCTACTGAACGGATTTCCGTCCACGACTTCGTCCGACCAATGGATACTATATCTTGTCAGCCCCTTGCTCGGTTACAATAAATTATATCCCTCGGAAACCGTACATATTTCCTGGATAAAAAGTAGCCTATCTTAATCTAGGTCATAGTCCATCGCTGTGCCAAATTTCATCCAGATCCGTTCGGTAGTTTTTGTGTGATGCGGTAAAGACATACATACAGACAAAAATTCTAAAAACAATCGTTTTTGCTTCTATAAGTCCTATAAAGAGCCCCTATATATATATTTTTCTGAAATATCTCCCATGTACAGACATAGCTCAACTGCTATTTTATTATATGTTAGATTTAAACAATAAAACAAAATCCTTTGTACTAATGAAAGGGTACCCTCTTTAGAACCCTACGAAGCACTTACTATTGTTATTTGTCCGTCTTTATTTGCCCATTTTGAATTGAACCAAAGCGTGGGCTTTGGTTCTACTCAAAATGGACATCCGTTTTGCATAATAAAAACCTCGAGGGCCAGACTCGGTCAAAACCTGAGCTGAAGGGATGTGTCGAGCTCGGTTTTGATTAACCGATAGATTGTCGTTATTTACTCATAATGGATGAACTAAACCATCGACATTATCCCAGCTGCTGGAAGTAGACACTTTTGTCCACGAGTGGACTTCCTGAAGCTGAAAAGAATTTTGACAGATCTTGGGAAAGACTTATGTCTCCCAAGGTCTGCTAATTTTTTTTTGTAAGAATGAGGCAAACGAGCAGTTCACGCGATGTTAAGTGATCACCTCCTAGAGACAACTACAACACCCGTGGGTTCACAGAAGCGACGGGGTCATTTTAAAGGCAGGCTTAAAAATGACTCCGTCCTCCCCAAATGGGGAGGGCGGGGAAGTTGGGCCTTCGGCTCTCCCACTCACCGGACGGAGCATGGCGGCTAATAGCCGAAATTCAGGCGTCGGTTTTCTGTGGGAGTGTGATACTACCCCGGACGATTCTGGTTGGAACTCTTCAACTAGCGTTTTCCAGTGACCTGGTTAGGTCTGACCATCTGATCAGTGGGTGTATGACACTATGTGTTAGCCATTCTAGAATTTTCTATCGCTACTGCCATCATTTCTGTGTGACATGTTTCCCGCCCACTGTCACTTCAAAGAGCTAATCCTCGGAACTACATATATCTATTGTTTTAGACGACCTCCGAAGTGAAATGGTTAACATGCTGGTCCGCTAATCAAGAGGTCCTGGGTTCGATCCCTGGTTGGATCAAGATCGAAAAATGATCTTTTTGGTATTGGATATTTATTTTTATATTAGTTATAAAATATAGTATTGTTGAGTTAGTATCCTATAAAACAAGTCTCAAAATGACTTGGGAATAACTATGATTTTTTATATAAATATTTATGTATTTTTTAAACTTAAACCCTATTTTAAACTTGATCTTCACAAATGCTTTCTACTTCTTTATTAAAAACAAAATCATAATAAAAGTATAATTTTTGATAATTGTTCAATGGAAACGCTGTTAGAACTAATTTCAGGTTCAATATTTAGAATACCACGAAGGGATTCTTAATCATAGTTATTTGGTTTTCAATCCTTAAGATAAATACCATTTTTACAATATTGTAAAGGAAAGCTAAAGTTTTTTTTTTACGGCAGAGGGAGGCAAACGAGCAGGCGGGTCACGTGATATTAAGTAATCACCGCCGCCCATAGACACCTGCAACACTCGAGGGGTCACAGGAGCGTTGCCGTTAAGGGATTTATTTAGGATGTCGTATTGGTCCGGAAATACCGCTGCAGACAGTTCAAGTTAAGGTTATATTAGTTTTTAAATAAATAATATTACTACATTATAAACATTTTCATAGTGGTATGGAG
>JADGIL010028621.1:0-10096 GCA_020352625.1 Cactoblastis cactorum | reverse complement strand
TGTATTTATTATAAAATATTGTACCGTTGAGTTAGTATCCTATAATACAAGTCTCGAACTTTGGGGCTAACTCAATTTATGTGATTTGTCCTTATATATTTATTTAATCGTTTAAAAGCGTCAAAGCAATTCAACTGTGACAATGACAACCATACAGCCAGACATGAGCTTTATGGGTTTAGTTCGCACGGAACCTTCGGTACGCTAGTTCGACTCGCAATAAGTCAATATTTTTTTATTCAAGCAACAAAGTAAATCATGGCGGGAAAACGACTACACGGACTCATAAAAATTGAATTTCCTCGGTTTAGCAATTACAAACGAGCCATATACGTTACACGCGTGCCTCGGATCTCTAATGCGGTAAAAAGTCGGCGCGGGGAGTCGACGTAGATGGGCAATCGCGCCCATTCGTACGCAACGCCGCGGCGCAAAAACTTTGCGTACAGCCGGCGGGGTAAAACTGAATCGTCTCTGCTCAGTGCCATTCCGTGTGACGAATACAAATTCATTCGTTTGTTTAGAAATTTTACATTTTAATAAATATTAAAAGAAGTCATTTTTAAATAATTGAATTATGAAATAAAATCATTTACAAGCAAGCAAGCGTTAAGAAATAATCAATGATAGCTCGAGTTTCACGAAAATACTGATTTTAATTGAAAATAGGTGGAAACACTTGTTAAAAATTAATATCGATTAGAGAACGCAATTCTAATAATTTAGTTTTTTTTTACGTTTGGTTGTGTAAAAAAAACCAGTAGCATCTTCAAGAGCTGCGTACGTTATCTATGAAAATCTACAAACAAATCACGTCTGTTGTATAAATAAATAATTATTTTATTTTTAGTATTTCTTATTATAGTGGCAACAGAAATACATTATCTGTGAAAATTTATGTGGTTCACGAGATACAACTTGGTGACAGACAGACAGCGAAGCCTCAGTAATATTTCCCGTTTTACCCTTCGGGTACGGAACCCTAAAAAGGAATTGACCGAAATAAACATATGCTATGCTTATTATTATCGGTGACTGTACGTCAGGTGCCATCGCATCGGCCGTATAAGGGGGGACGGGATTGCTGCCATTCACGGCGCAGCTCAATGGAGGTGCAGCCATTCACGAGAAAGATATTTCTCCGTACAAGAAATAATTATCTCAAGGAATGGAAATTAATTAATGAGCGCGTTCTTTTCTTGTTTTTCGTTTATTAACGAAAGAAAATTTTTCTTTAGTGATATCCGATAATTGCAATACATTATTGCTCGGTTTCAATAAATTATATCCCTCGGGAATCGAACATTTTTTCGGGATAAAAATAGGTTAGATAGCCTAACTTTTACTCTAGGTCATAGTCCATCGCTGTGCCAAACACCTAGATCCATTCGGTAGTTTTTTTTTGTAAGAGGGAGGTAAACGAGCAAGCGGGTATCGTGATGTTAAGTAATCACTGCCGTTCATAGACAACTGAAACACCCGTGGGGTCACAGAAACGTTGCCGGCCTTTAAAAAGTCGCCCTCCCTATTTGGGGCGAGGAAGTTGGGCCTCCGGCTCTCCCACTCACCGGATGGAGCATGGCGGCTGAGCATTATGTGATGCGCGTAGAAACATACAGACAGACAGAAAAAATTCTAAAAACAATAGTTTTAGATTCTATATGCGAGTATTTTTTTCTTAAATATCTCCCATGTACAGACATAGCTCAGTTAAAATTTTATTATATGTATAGATTGTTATATCATTGAATTGGCATAATAGGGACTAAAACTGCTAGAGTTGTTTCTTTCAGCATTTCTACTCAGCAGCGGTCGTTCCGAAATGCCGGTAGTCTATAGCTCGATTGAGACTTAAATGTTTATTAATCGGTGACGTGAAAAAGTGCCTATGAAGGTGTAGTTTCTGAAGAAATATTAAGATTTCGTGTTGTTTGCTGCAGCTGCGCGTGGGCGGCGGCGTGCGCTCGTGGCGCGCGGTGGGCGGCGCGCACGGCGGCGAGCTGTCCGTGTTCTGCTGGTGATGCCCGCCGCGCGGTGCGTGCCTTCCGTTAACGCAGGCCAGGGAACCAGAGTTTGCATTACAGCACGGTCAGCGCGCACTACGATTAAACGCGAGCGGTTTACGATTAGCTGAAAATCGCATGCAAACACGCTCTGCGACTGGCGTTTTTCTTCATTTTATGTCGGTGTCACAATGAATTTTATGGTGAAAAAAATCGCGCGTTACCGAATTGAGTTCCGTATTTTAAATCAGTCACTGAAAACTTCGTAAATGCCTGCGCTTATAAAGTTATATGCTTATAACTTATATGCTAAATTTTTTGGCGGTTTCTGACTTGCGATTAAACGTGTGCGTTTTATCGCAGTGCGTGCTAAGCCTGTCTCCTGTAAAAAATATTCCTAGTTGCGACGAAATTACTCCACTATTGTAAAAGCAATCCCTCAGGAGCGAAGCTGTTAATAAACATGTGTGGAACTCGAAATTGTAAATCAGCCGAGTTTCTGTATCATCGACTGAATAAAAACGCGTACGTTTTTATCTTGACGAAGCGGTCTAATAACGACAACTAATATCGTCGACTACCAAAAAGGAGATAGCAATACCGAGAATATTAAGTAATATATCAATTTTATTTCCAGTGTGTATTGGCGGGCGGCGGACACCCCGCGTGGTGTCGTGATCACTCCCACAACCGCTGCTGTCGTGTGTCGTGGCCGGCGGCGACCCATCCCGACGCCGACAGTCGCTGCGTCACTGATCGTCGTTCCGTTACCGAATGCAACCGACGCGCGTCGACGTTGACGACTGTTCTAGAACGTATGTCAGTTCTGATCCCATTGGAAACATTTGTAATTGTAACTCAATCGGAGTAATCGCATGCTGCTCGATTCCTGTAATAGACTCTAGGCACGGTGATGCTGAAAGAAAGTATTTTGGACAAAAATAATAACATTTTTATTTGTAGTAAGTTTTTGTGTTAATCTTTACCAATTGAATACTTGATGTGTTTACTCCATTGTCTCATCTTTTTATAATTTTAAGTATAAAACTAAATTTTCTCAAAAGTATTAATTTTTATATTCGACTTTAGAATATACATACAAAAGTAGGTGTCAAATTCTAGAGTCTAGTCTCGATATCGAGTTGTGAAACACATCGATGTAACGTGTCCTATAAATTACATCTGCCAATCAGGATACTCGTAGTGTAGAGGAAATCGAATACAGAGACAAAGCAAGTACAAGGATAGAGTACAAATGCTCAGAGATCCTAAATTATACTATTCGCATGCAATCCAGCAAAGAAGATAATTTTATTGTTGTCAATTTTGAGATATTTCAGTGTAATAAAAACAGTAATACGAATATTATTCCTGTATAAACAATAATACAACATGTGAATTAAATATTAGCTATTGATCATCATCATGTGGTAATAGCATTCTGTCTATTCTATTATGAATTCTTTTGAAATTTCATGATATGTAAGGCGATTTAATATTATTATATACGTATATTTAAGAGCAGGTGTATACCAGGATTTGCGCGACTTCCCGCTAAATTAATATCGAAACGTAAAAAATAATAACCTTGAAAAATCGCAGCTTAACCTTGTAAGGGCATTTTTTTCAAGTACCCGATTGATTTAGGTTCATTTGTACTTAATTTTTTTTACATATAAACATATGTTTACGTATATCCTGAAGTATCCATGTTTAGTTTGCTTAAAACTTCTATTGTAAATAAACAAAAGTTTTGGTACAATAAACGATTTGTCTCTGTATTTGAATCTGCTCTATTACTTAGTGCATTAAGACTGGCCAAGACAAGTCTATTAAAAAATGATCTACATTTTATAAAACTTTATAATTTGGTGTATGTACCGCGCCCGAGACGAACGAACATGATTCTAATTTAACTGGCGGTGATTTGTGGGAGGTTTCCACTTTGTTGTAGCAAATTGTAAATCCTGAGCACTATCATTTGTTTGTTGTTGAATTGTTTTTTTTGACGTAGATTTCGGAGAATTATCGGCCGGTCGTCAAACATTTTAGTTGTCGTTTATTTTGTTTTTACTTTGAATTGCTATTCTAGTAACATACCTATTATTATTTTTATCATATTGAAACATTTATCTAATTTTGTCGTTTGTATATTCCAAGTCTACAATGAATGATTACATTATAATATACGTGTTATAATGTACGTGTTACTAGAATGTAATTGAATATTATTGTAAGCCATTATTCTTTAAATAACTTGAAATTCGCTGATGATCAGCGTAGAATTTTAAATAACTTTGCTTGTAGATAAGCGTTTGTGAGAGTTTGACAGGTCCATATTCTTCGAAATGTACGGATTGGGTCGCCCTGAGCCGCGTCCGCTCCGTTCGATTCCTCTGTGGTCGCACTTAAATAAATGATCAAAGTACAAACTTTTATAAAGTATAATTGTATGGAGCGTGTATGTGCATACGACTTCGTTCACGTGTCATCTTAGTTGGAAGTATCTTTATTTAATTAATGAAACGCGCGTAGGGGAGAATTCATGGCTACGAAGAATGCTTCAACCAATATGTTTAATATATCTATTTATTTGACGTATCGTGTCCTTTACCCCAGCAATTGAGTTGGTGAACGAAACATCACGATGAAGTTACGTTCTATTTTGTTCGGAGAAAATATATGTTTTAAAAGTTATAGTAATACAATGCGACATGAATAGGCCGGCTCGTCCGGGGAAGTACCACACTCCCACAGAAGACCGACTCCTGAATGGCGGCTATCAGCCGCCATGCTCCGGTTAGTGGGAGAGTCCGAGGCCCAACTTCCCCAAATGGGGAGGGCGGGGTTTAAATTAAAGAGAATATAAATTATTTCTCAATTAGAATGAATAAGTACATGTTGCTCAAAAACAATTTTGTAATTTATTTTGCGTTATTAAAAAATCTACGAAACCATTGGCTAACATTTATTAATTTGTAATATTAACAAATTGCAATTCAAGATCTATAATTAATAATGATTTGTATCCCCCGTACATGAAAATATTCTTTTCAGCCATGATTTCTCACCCAAGTAAAAGCTACCAGGTAGCTCTTTTGGAGGTATATTGCAGTATCTCATTTGAACTGAATTTGGATATAGACTTGTTGGAAAGGGGCTTAAATTTCGTATACTTAATGTTACGTCTCTGAGTGTCCTGTTATATTGAATGATTTTTACAATTTTGATGTATTACACCCGTGTATAACGCATGCAACGAGGTGCTTATTTTTTTTAAATCGTGAAGCAAATGAAACATGCCAGCCAATGAAATAGTTTGTAATGAAAGTTATTCCTTTGTTTAATAAAAATTAACACGCGTTATGTGGAAGTCTCCATGTATTGTTCTTGGATAAATATCCAACGTTACCTTAGATCAAGTATATAAACAATATAACAATTGTTACAAAAAGTATATAACAAAATTAGTGTAATTTAAATAATTGTTCTTATTTTAGAACAATTATTTATAAACACTACGTAATTTTTCATTTTAAATACATAATTTTTCGTCTATTCTTAAATCACAACGGATTTTTGTCAACTGTCAAAATGGCTACGTTCCTTTTTTGTAACCCTTGACCCTGTTTATATTATTGCATATAAATTTATTTAAAAAATGCACCAAATCATCTAATATATCGGACACTCAGCTCTTCAACGAACTCATATCAAGACAGCTGTATTTGAGGCCGTTGCTAGGTTACGATACATACTTTTGTATTGTATCAATGTGATAATGTGTATTGTTGTATTGGACTCGAGTGAGCAAGGAGAAAGTTGCACAGTTCGTAGATCTATACATTATCTTTTGACTAAATACTTTTGCGAATGATAGCCGCCACATCATGAATCTACCTAAATTCCTACTCGAGTGGAACCCGGCATACCGGGTGGAAGACCACAATTTCTTAGTTTAGGCCAAGGTTTGTAATATTTTTTTTAATATTTTGTATATAACAAATGCACACTAGTCGTGCAACATTTCTCTCTTGCAACACGTCGTTCAAAGTTGACGCAGATCGAATTAAACGAATCGAAGATTGTTCGAAACACGAGATATTTAAACATTATTATACTTGATTGATTATGCAATTTTTTTTAAATGTAGATACCATTTGTTTTGATCAACATTCAATCGCCTCCATGCATGTGATTTTCAGTGTTTTGAATGAATCTTTTACAATTTTTTCGGTCTCGCCGACGTTAAGAGGGATGCTTGCATCGCCTCGAGTTTGATCTCGAATTGCGACTGACCGCGGGGTATTTGTGTTAAATGGATGATGCCATCTTTGAGACTTTCGAAAGCACAGACCATTGAAAATGCGATGAAACCGGTATATTTTTCCACTTTAAGGCATTTTAAAATGCGGCAAAACACGCCCAGTGTCTGATGAAATCCAACTGCGCATTGCGCAATTTTGCGTAGGAATTTGGATTTGTGCACAAACGATGTAAAAAGACCATTTTTAATTTAAGATTTCCACCGTTTGCCGAAGGCAAATGGATAAGAAACTTATTACAACTCACAACTTTTAAATTATATATTTTTAAGTTTTTCGAGAGGGAAATTGTAGATGCGGAAGATGCCATTTTCCTCGCTCTAAAAGGTAAATGCTCCTTGCTTAACAATAGGGTTCTACGTTCGCATACTTTATACTCGAATGATTTTTTTATTACATACTTATTAAATAAAAAAATCATTCGAGTTTTCTATGGAAATGCTTTTCGAAGTCTCGCTTTAGTTTAGTTTCCTTTTTAGCATGAATATCGTCGCCACAACACGTGATTCCATCGTAGATTAATGTTATTTTACCATTTTGTCAATTGTCATGGCGACGGGCCCAACGATCGTATGCAATATCATTATGAGAATGATTAGCTTACCGCTCTTCTATTATTTTAAAAATACCTGAATGTTCAAAAGGAAATCTGCACGGCAAAAACATTGTACGCCCTATTAACGGATTACCTTTTAAAACCTATTAAAAGGAAAAGGACTAACTAGTATTCATACTACATATAACAAGTGTTCGTACAAACTAGGAGCGTGAAGAGAAAGTACTTACGCGGCCCGTCGTTGGTACAAGTCACGTCGGTTGTATCCTAGGTTTAACATTTAGTTGTAACGGGGCTAAATATTCTTTTTGTATTTTTTATGTCGAAATGAAGTGATACAAGAGCTTGTGATCTGTGGGGGTTGCGTTACTAATGATGTTTTTGAGAATAGAAATTGACACGATTATATGGTGCAAACTCCATCGGTCACAACCTCGATGCAACATAATAAATATGTGGTGCGAGTGATTCAAGTGAATTTAACGATAAAGACATTTAACAAATTTTCAAATTAATAAAGTACTAAGATTTTTTCTAAAATCGCTTAAAGATGTATGTACATAGTGTTAAGTTACGTAGAATTAAGTGCAGAATTAGATGTAGTAGGTATAACAAATTGTATGGCGGAGGCGCGCTGCGCCATCTTGTTAAATGGAGGTTCCGCGGGAGAAAATAATCAATTGTCATTTTTTTCACAAGATGGGAAAAGATAGTGCGATAATACGAGTCCGCTTTATTTTTTATCTATAGTCACAGCGTAAGCTCCCTGAGAGAGGTAAATGTTTCTCTTCGTGCTCCACAATAATTATTTTCCCCCGAGAATCTTTAAGCATCGTATTCGTTTATGTTAACCCCGTCGCCGCCCGCGCCGGCACGCGCTGAAATACTTTATCTATAGGATTGTTTTCGTGTACAACTTTGCCTGTTAGATTCTGTGGCTCCTAAATGTTTAAACGTTGAATTACATATGGGTTGAATCTTTCTTCATATATTCAGATGGAGCTTAAAGTGTATCGATATTGCCTCGAGACAAATCGAATTTCACACATTCAGCAAATGTGTTATTTGAAATCTATGACATTAGGAAGCAAAATTTAACAGGACTGTTGTATCAGTTTTCTGTTATTTTAACTTTAGTTGTACCTTTTGTGGATTAGACGGCTACCGAAACGTATATAAGATGCAAATAATGTGGGACGAAATAAATAAAATACCATCAGGCTATGTGTAGTAACAAGGTGATGCTTTTGTGCCATTCCAGAGAGAAGTGGTTCCAAATATTGTCAGTTGTCAGAAATTTTGCCAGAGCTGTTGGTGCGGCGCTGCGGCGCAAATTATCAGTTGTTATTGTTGAAGTCTTGTATGGTACTTGGAACAATCTGTTACGTATATTATCATCGTATCCACAGGATTTCCACATCCAAACACATAAACAACATGACAATCATTGCAAAATTGCATTGTGGGATCGGATTTTAAAGTACCGTACTTGGTAAATGTTTTACGTTGACGAGATAGTCAAGCTATGGATTAGATAGATCTGCCGTTGATTATTTGATCTCCAAAACTTACTCGCGTTTCCGAGTTCGGATTCGATTTCGCCCTTATCGATTTACAATTGAAGATTGATCGAAAATGTATCAAGCAAAATTTCGAGAATTATTAAGCTCATTCTCAATTGAAAAGGTGGCATTCCGAATGCAAATTTAATACTTTATATCCAGGTTGAATAATTATTAATTAATTATTTATTTATAACTATTTAATTACATAGCGAACTCTGTGGCAATTCGTTAATGTAACTTGACGTGGGTTCGATCGCCAGTCAGGTTATTATGGAAACGATCTTCTGATTAGACTCTGATTTGCACATTCAGAATGTCATCAAGAATACTATGACAGCAGAACAATGCAAAAGTATTTTTTTATCCGAATAAGTCCATATCAGGTGAAAGATAACGCCAGCCGCATTGGAATTCTCTCATAGTCATTCAAGTTCGACTCCCAATTTTAATAGCATCGCGGATTAGAGTCGCGTACAAGATTGACTAACATTTTCTAAAATCAAATTTTCTATATGGACTTTCATAGTTTTCGAAAAATTTCAAAAAACGTAGCTGTCTGTTTTATATATATTTTTTAAATAGACAATGGTGTACGCTACTCTGACCCGGACGAGTAAAGGGCTCGCAGTATCATGTAAGTTTGCAACAATCAATGGTGATATTATACAAAATAATTTATATTATGTTTTTATATATTGATTAACAACGTAATAAAGAGTGAGCAATGGCACATCTTACACCGCTGTTTTATTACTACCATTTGTTACCACGGCGACGTCTATATATAAAGGACTGGCCCCACGGATTCGCTCGCGTGCAATCTGGTCTGTACTTATATGTTATTCAGATGTATAAATTATTGGTAGTTTTATCCAAATCCATCCAATAGTTTTTTCGTGAGTAACAAACATATATACAGACTCGGAAACTTTCTCATCTATACTAATATTATAGAAGTAAAGTTTGTAACTCACCTCCAAACTAAGGGCCAATCTTCGAAAATACTGAACCGATCATGAAACTTCACAATCAGAGGAAGCTACAGTAGTGCTATAGGCTATAATTATTTTAACGCCCAAAGAAGTGGGCACGGTCAGATGGTTTATAGGATGCATGCATAGCTATTATGTTACTAGCCACGACGTTATTGAGTCTGATAGAGATTAGGCACGAATCATTTTTTTTTTATGACAGAGGGAGGAAAACGAGCAGGCGGGTCACGTGATGTTAAGTAATCACCGCCGCCCATAGACACCTGCAACACCCGGGGGGTCACAGAAGCATAGCTGGCCTTTAAGGGATTTAAACGCTATTTGTAAATAATATGTTGCAACACTGCGCGCTTCTCGAGAAAATAAATAAATAAATATATAGGGACAATTTGTCCCTATATATTTGTCCCGGACAAATCACACAAATTGAGTAAGCTCCAAACTAAGTTCGAAACTTCTATTATGGGATACTAACTCAACGATCCTGTAATAAATACATAGTAGATAAATATCTAAGATCCAGGCCAATCAGAAAAAGGTCATTTTCCTTCATGACCTGACTGAGGATCGAAACCGGGACCTCCCGAGTAGTGGCCAGATACGTTAACCGTTACACCACAGAGGACGTCAAGTTTTAGTTACTTAATATAATAAA
>JADGIL010028572.1:336-15148 GCA_020352625.1 Cactoblastis cactorum | reverse complement strand
CCCGGACGAGCCGGCCCATTCGTGCTACAGGCTAAATACTAGCCTGTAGCTGGCTCCACACCACTACAAGTAGTGGCACCATACCACTACTAGTAGTGGCTCCATACCACTATGAAAGTGTTGCATGTATTATAGTTCTAATGCAGACACTATGATAACGGGCAGAGATTATGTTATTACTAAGTATGAAAGGTCTTTAAGTGGCTTCAACAAACGAGTTCTACAGCTTTTCGAGATTTTCGATAAAGCAGTGAGATCGAAAATGGACACCATTATCCTCACCGTATTTTAACGGGACCTAAAGCTAGTAAAAATAAAACTGATACTGATACAATATGTCTGTTTACGGAAAGTAAGTATATAATAAAAAATCAGGGGGTTTTTATCATTATTAATTTTTTATTAAGATAGAGGTAGAAACAAAAACTCGCACAAAGAGTTCCGTAACATTATCTTAAAAAACTACATTGAAATGATTACTTTAGAAAAACATAGTTTGTAAAAATTTCAACTGTCCAGCTGTCAACAAACAGACGGATAGCAGAGTCTTCACTACATAATATAAAACAATGTCACGTTCCGCTGTCTGTCCTTATGTATGCTTAGATCCTTAAAACAACGCAAAGAATTTTGATACGTTTTTTTTAAATAGAGAAGTCATAGATATATGTTAGATATTGGATATTCACAAAGATAGTATCTAATAGGATCATTTTTAGCACTTTTGGGTACGGAAACATAAAAAAGAAAGTTGTAGATTTTATATATTTCTTTTTTGTCGGCTTTTTAACCAAAATATAAAGTGTAACTTGCTTCCATAGGACATACTTGTTGCCTGGTGTAGATCCAACCGGAACCATAAATGTATATTAGGTACAATTACTTTAATTAAAGATTGAAATTATTTTTATGTTAAAATATATTTTACAGGATATTATTTATAGAATATTTTTTATAGGATAACCCTCTGAAACTTTCAATTCTGCACAAATTGTCACAAACGTACTAATAAACCAGTCCGGAGTCTTCCTGCAGAACCACCCCGTCAGACGTTTGATGTTTACGACCTCGCCGCTCGTCAAAACTTCCCTATTTTGGGCGAATCCACTAGGGCTGTCACTGAAGAACTGAAGATATTTTTTGTCTCCAATTAGAAAAATGTATTTTATTTATTTTTAAGGAATTATAATAATTTTTTTCCTTGCATGATATTTCGAAACTTTGGCCGATGTTCACAAAGTCATTTAAAATGATTACGTTTGTAACTCTGGCAAAAGAATGCATATTTTACTGTGTCAAAATTTGCATTTCGTTTTACGAGTAAAATAATGGATTACTTATTAAATATTTAGAAAATAAATTTGTTTATATTTGTATATTTCGATAAAATATGTAAAATAAAACCCGTTGTCAGTACTTATTTTTATAAATAATAGAAATGAGTGATCCATTTAGTTTTCCAGTATTATATTCACGTGCTAAATCGTTATTAAGTGGATTGTATTAAAATTAATTGTATAACTTCTTCATTCATTTTTATTTAGTGTCATTAGTGGCAACCCTAACTGATTTCAATGTACGTTCAGCTAGATTTCGGTTAGTGTTCCTGCCGGGCAAGGTCACTGCGGGTGTGAGATTCAATCGTGCTGATCAGGTCATTCGGCCACGGAGACGTTTTTGGCAATGCAAAACAATTTATTTTAAATATCACCCATCACCAATGAAACTTCTTCATTGAATATTTCTTGTAAGAATTTTTTTTATACATTTGGATCAAAATTAATAGATATTTTATATATAAAACTAGATGCTATCGTGAAGGTATTATTTTTGTAAATCTAAAATTATGTAGTTCATCAAATAAGTTTATCTTTGCTGGTTCACACGCATGCGGGTAAAACTCTCAGCATGTCCAATATTTTACGCGCGCACAACTTCTCCATCAATAATCTGAATATTTCTGTAAATATACATAAAACCGTAATGAACTATTTACCTAAATCTTCTCCTTTTAGTAGAAAACTTGGTAAAAACTATACAAATATCCATACGGTAGTACTGTCAGCTTTAATGAGCATTTAATTTTTTAACCCCCGACTAAAAGAGGGGTGTTCTAAGCTTGACGTGTGTGTGTGTGTGTGTCATTCTGCCTGTGTCATCATAGCTTCAAAACGTGTGAACCGATTTCGATTATTTTTCTGTTACTTAATCGAGAGTAATCTTAGCTATGTTTTAACCCCCGACGAAAAAAGAGGGATGCTAAAACGTGGTTTGTTTTATTGTGTCAGGGGATTATTAAATTTTAATTTAATTTAACAAGTTAAATGTTAGTGACAACCCTAAACAATTTAAAAGTACGTTCAGCAGGATTTCGGTTAGTGTCCCGGTCGGGGCAAGGTCACTGCGGATGTGGGGTTCACTGGGTGTTTGTGATTCGGCCATCCATTGTTTTGATTCGGTCAGTGTATAATAATTTTATGAATATGAAAATATTTGTTTGTTTGTCCGTCTTTCACGACCAAACAGAGCAACGGATTAGTGTGATTTTTTATGTGGAGATAGTTGAAGGGCTGGAAAGTGATATAGTCACTTTTTGTCTCATTCTATTCTTCCACCCCCCGAATTTAACACGAATGAAACCTCGGGCAAAAGCTAGTAGTAACATAATTAATGAAGCGAAATTAATGATTCAGAAATAAGTACATTGACATTATTATTTGTTGGAAAAATATTTCTTATTAGTTTTTAAGTTTTTAAAATATGTATAATTATATTTTAATATGTATGTTTCCTTAACCAAATAGCATAAACGGAACCCTTGTAGTTTTGTCATGTCCGTTCGTACAATTAATAACATTGCATTCATTCTTATTTAAATGCAAATAATTTAAAACTTAAATGAAATATTGAAAGGTTGTATTTAATGACAAATAAACTAAAATTAAAAAATCGGTTTGCCACAAAACAAACGCAAGTAGGTACTACGATTAACACCATTTCATTGTCCAATCATTGCAAATTATAATGAGTTGACATTCAAGGTTTCATTTTACATAAATAAAATAAGCTAGTCAAACTAATAAAATTTGAGAATTTCCCTAACTTTTAAATTAAGTCGATTTAATAGTATGTGGTTATAGTACGATTCTTACCTCTGTCTACCCCGTAAGACCAAACACAGTACGTGGTTGATAACAAAAAAAGCGTCCACCACAAATAATAATTATTGCACAGTAATAATTTACAGAGAAATGGAGTCCAAGGTTCATTCGGGTTGCTTTATGAGCGAGCATTGCATATTGTACATGCACTGCTTTTTTTAAGAATAATTTATTCTTCTATACTAATATTATAAAGAGAAAAGCTTTGAATGGGCTCGGAAACTAATGGACCGGTAGAATATTTCACTTTTTATGATGAATATAGGCTATATAATTTTTATTAAACCCGTGCGAAGCCCGGTCCGGCTGCTAGTTCTTTATATTTTTATTAAATTTCTGAAAAATAAATCTCCTTAAAAATAACATTAGGAGAAGAAAATCAAGATCAATTCCTCACGTTATTTCTAGGAGTTGATATGGACATTAAGAAGCGAAGTGTAAGGTTAAGTCAAATGAACAGTGAGATACGAAATAAAAGGGGCTAGACGATATAAATAAAGAGAAACAATAAAATAATAATAAGTAATCGACGGAAAAAAATATAACCGACAAAAACATTAAATACGTCATCTGGGTTGATGGTTTAGCAATTTCGCCTCGAACTTGGAACTCTGTGGTTTTATCTAGCTTGAGTAAAATGTGTTCAAATAAAGAAGCGTAACGGTCAGTCATAAAAATGATTATCTAATTAAGTATAACATATGTAGTGGGACCAGAAAATTACTTGATAGATTGTCAGTAATCAATTCCTTTCTATTGTGTTGAATATATTACTGCCGCATTTTAATATTAAAATTATGCTCGAAATAGGGGTAATTATATTTAAATACTTATAACGAATTATTTTGCGCATACCGCATCAATTATTACCTGCTAAATAATATGTCGCAGTGTGGTTAGTTCTCCTTGTAAGGAAACTATTCCTTTTGTTTAATGATTGCCAGGTTAGGCCAATAGAAAAAAAATTATACATATTTGATATCGTTTTCGTAGGTGTATCGTAGAAGGTACGTTTATATCTTAAGTTTAATCTTAATAACCTCTTAGAACCGAGATATTGATAGTAAATAAAAGGTAAAGGATTCTCTTTTTCTTTCTTATCTGTTGCGCTGTCGTCTGCGCGTTACACAAAAAAACGCAGTTGTCTATGGGTGGCGGTGATCACTTAACATCTCGTGACACTCACGTCACGTCACTCTCTGACATGAAAAAAACTACGCAACGGATTTTGATGCGGTTGTTTTTAATAGATAGGGTAATTCACAAGAAAGATATTTAAACCCGAAGCCGGGACGGGTTGCTAGCTTATTATAATTTTTTTGGGCTCCTGTTAATAAAGGTACATTAAGTTCCAGCAAATTGTAAACAGAAACGTTTCAAATGCTTGCAGTGTCAGAGATAATCCGAGTGCATAGTCTATTGTGAAGTAATAATTGTGCCGCCGACTGACAGTGATTCTCCCGTAATGACTGCACCGCGTTCTGATTTCTTACTGCCAATTAACTATGATTAATTTGCAACGATCATCAAGATTTACAGTGACGACAACAACATATTAGCGGGTAAATAATCATTGCGACTGACATTTGTATGTCCTTAGTGGTCGTAATAGCATGAAATATGATGTGTTATCGCCAAACATTATAAAAAACTAATTATTGTTATTAAAACTATTTAAAGCTAACGGCTAAAATTTTTTATTTTATATAAATAATAAATTTGATTCAATGGAATTGTTAATATAACTATAATAAAATATTAAAATATTAAATTTATAAATATGTACTGTCATTCTCAATAATGGCAACATTCGAAACTAGTGTTGTTCTCCCTATATATTTTTTTTAAAAAAATCCACTTATATCGGTGTAGGTCTTTTTCAACTTTTTCCATTCATTTCGGCATTGATCTCTCTGGACCCATTTTGAGGCGGCTATTTTCTTCACATCGTCTTTTCACCGCTAAGAACACTCAATTAAGTCACCATTCTAACAAAAAGAGAATTATCCAAATCGTTTCACCCGTTTGGGAGCTATGCCACAGACATAATGACACACATATGGACATACACACACATGCTATACGGCAAACTTAAAACACCCCTTTTTTGCGTCGGGGGTTAAAAATTGCAAATTTAGTATAGCAACAGCTGAAAGACATTTCACGGTGTTTTATTTTCTTAAAACTACACTTTCTTACTACTGCCTTTTCCAAGTCCTAATTTGGGCATTTCTGCCTTAACTTTGCATCCATAGGTTCACTGCTCCCAGCTCCTTTTATCGAGACCAGTTCCCTTCAATTAGACGTCCCGACGAGTCCCGTATTCATAGGTATTTCCGTGGCAGGAGTTATTGTCTCGATGCAGATCTCGGGGATTCCGAGCTGCACGAATTCCTTTTGTTTTTGTTGCTACTTTGTTTTGGAGAATTCAGCGTTGAGATTGAAGCGAAATGTAGCTACTACCGCTTCGTATTGAATTATATTGCACTAGTTTCAGGCCAAGGACTAAGAAACTTAAAGCTTCCATCCTCACAAACACTGGAGTTTAAAACAATTTTAGTAAAATAAGGTATTTTTATTCTGCTGTAGTAGGTACTAGTAATATATGATAAAGTACCAGTTTCACAAATTCCAAGCTTATGATATTAAAATATCTATATTTCATTGTCTTCCTTATTATATTTTTAATTTTTGGCTGTTGAAAATTTGGAGCAATGCATAGAAATATATCTCAGTTTACAAGGTATCATGTGCCTATTCTCGCAAAATGTCACGGCTGTTGGCAAACAAATACATTTTTCCATTTATAATATTAGTTAAGATTATAGGTATATCCGTTACAATCGCTTTCAAGTAGTCTTTTACGCAATGTAATATCTATATAGACCTCAACTGGAAGAATACACGTACATACTTAAACAAATGTTGTCTATCTACTTATATTTGTTACTTATATAATATAGTACCGTTGGGTTATTATCTCCTAATACAACTAAGTTTGGGGCTAACTCAATCTGTATGATTTGTCCTTATATATTTATTTTTTATAAGTATTTATTTATACTTTGCTATATTTTTTAGTCGCATACTTAATTTATTTCTTTCTAATTCAATCGACAAATTGGGACAATCGTATTTATTATTTAAAATTATATTTTCTTATTTGTTTTGCTGATTATTTGATTAGTTTTAAACTTGAAAAACAATAACATTTAGAATACAATATTCCCAACACTATTGTTAAAGTTAACAACTAAATTAGGTAAGACCACATACTAAGGGCTAAAAGCTTCTAAGTTTCAAGGAGCCAATAAAAAGTTCTGCCATACAGTAACGGGTACAAACAGATTCGCAGTAAAACCGCGAGTATTGGCGAAACGCCAGCGGATATTCAATTTCGAACAAAAAAGGCTAAAAAGCCAACACTGTCAAGAAGAAAACTCTACACAAAATTGAAATCAGTTACCATAACCATAGAACTGAAATCGTTATGTCGTATTAATTTACTAACGTAACGAGCTTGTCATTGTAAAGGAGATTAGTATTAAACTCCGACCGATTCATGACTGTCATGTCAATTTCTACACTTCCTGATAAATGCTACATTGAAAATAAAGATTGCTCGGTTGATATCTTGTTGTAAAATTCTTATAAATTAGGTACTTATCTGAATTAAAAAGTTTAAATTAGACGTTTTTGATGCAGACATACGGTAGCGCGTTCGGCCAAGTCTGTAAATGGGAATTTTACTGGAAATATTTTCAACGCTTTTTGAAACAAAAAGTTGTGTTAGAGAAATACATTTAGCTGTTAACTTTTTGCATCTACATATTTGCTTAATAATGAAACGCAGTTCTTAACATTCTATGAAATGTCGGAGCCCAGTAGGAAAATGTTTTCTTTATAATTGTAATCTATAAATTTAACTACCACCTATATTTAAAAGTAATAAACTAATATTCAATATAAAATTTAATCTTAGAATATAAGTATCTAATTCGTAACAACGAAATTCAGTACATATTTTGAACATATTTCAGTATTTAGTAAGTTTATATGTTTTGATAAAAATTAGCATACGACAATCATAGCACAGTCAGTCAGGGACGCCTTCTTCTGCAGTTTTTTCAACTCATTTTAAAGGAAAATTATTCCGTTAATAAAGTATATATCTACCTAGATGATATGGTAAATAATACCTTGTCTTATTTTTAAAAGCTAACTCATATTGGATTCGTATTAAAAATATATTTCTTTATAAATAAGTACATTTATAACAAATAATAAAGTGCACTGATTTTCTAAAAAAACAAATTGGAGAGTACCTAATGACATATTGTGCAATTAACAGTTTGAGATGTCATTTTGATCTCGTTGCGGTATGATGATAACGCAATAAAGCCATGACGTTAATTGTGAAATTGCATAAAATTGGGTCGTTACTGTGTTTTAGTAAAGTCGGTTTCGATGTAATCGGCCTTAGTAAAAAGCGAATTAAACTTTGATCATCACATAATTGTCAACCATGTTCAGCACCAAACAGATTTCTGAAACAAAATTGCTTGTGCCCATTGCTACTGTTGCTATGTCATTCTGTGAGTCATAGTGCAAAACCGCATAGAAACTTCGTCTTTATGCAAATGAACTGTATAGTACTTTGGTTTATTCATAAAATCACTATTAAAATATTAATGTGAAAATAGGAGCCAAGTTCAGCGTTCATTAAACGCGAGAAATGCAAATTTAAACACCTCATATATTCATAAATATACGCAAAGTACCAAAATTTGTTTAATTATTTGTGACATATTACTTCCAAAATCTTTATCGAAATTACTTGAGGCAAAACATAGATGACTGAATCTAGTTGTTTTCCTACTTACTACTACTTTCGATTACAAATAGGAGACTGCTAATTACTTATTATATCAACAATATAAAACAAAGATTTATACGCAATAAAACATACCATTTTGTTCGTTCTCGCCTTCATTTCAGTGTGCCTAATAAAAATATTTATTTAAGGCCATCGCACGCTCGCAAATAGAGTAAAAATTGTCCATTTTGCAACGTCCAGAAGTTACAAATCAAACCGAAATATATTGCTTATAAAAGTGCAACAAGTATGCGAAATGCACACAGCCCGTGGATGTGTATTTCCACTTGCTTTTATGGGCTATAAACCGTTTTATGACTGTCAGGATAATACCCATCCGGCTAAAAGGGTTTCGGGCACTATGTACCTATAGCCCTTTCGCTAATTAAAAATGTCTGCCGGCAAATTCTAGGTTGCAGATGGTGCTACAGAAAAAGATGTGTCATTTTAGTTGATTTACAAAAAAAAGAAGGAAACTGAAATGTTTTTCTTATTAAACTTTTATCAAATTGTCGCTAATTAAAATATGGGACATGATGTCTAATATATAAAGTTGAGTCTGCCAGCGGCTTCTATTTAGATGTACTTAGCTAATATGTATTATTCTAAAAAGAATTTTCTTGATTAGTGCACATACAGTTCAACAATATTGCCATCCACTTCAAGATTATTTTGGACGCTATACTGCCGCCTAAGGAATTTCTTACAAAGCATCGTTCTACATGTTATTGTCAAATTCGAGTGATCTCGCGACCCCGACATAGCGAAATGTTTGGTGCAACTGTCACGACGTTCTTCATTTGAAATTGATGTTTGCTCGCTAGTGACTTGGCGAAAATGTTGCAGTAAACGGACACATTCTTGGCTCTGTGTAGAAATTTCCTGACAGGATAATTAAAAAACTCCATGGGTTAAAAATATGTTGAAAGTATTGTGATTTTTATTCAAATCTTCACCGTATGTTCATTCTTAAGATACACTCTTGTATGGCTAAGAATATTGTATGTTTATTTATAATATTACAATACTAATATTTTTCTGATTCCTGAGTATTTTCCAAATTAATCTAGACTGTTTGGTATAGGATATATATAATTACAGGCTTATATTTAGCCTGTAGCACGAATGGGCCGGCTCGTCCGGGGAAGTACCACACTCCCACAGAAGACCGACGCCTGAGTGGCGGTTATCAGCCGTTAAACAAAAAAAAAATAGACACTTGAATTAAAACAATCCGATCTCTATTTTCTGTTTCTTTGTCACTGACTCTATTAAATCATTACAATTTCTTTTGGTAGTGTTGAGAATTGCTTCCAATACGTCCAGATTCTCAAAATAGCTCGTTTTCGTCAGTTAAAAATGAAGGGAGTAGCAGACTGTGCCTCGTAAATTAGTCCTTTATTTTCAAAGGTTTTACTCGAAGTTCACGTGAGAAGCTTGAAGATGAATTTGACATGTTCAATGAGAGCTTTCCTATGTTTATAGTTCACCAATTAAATAATTTATATCTGTATACCCATACAATTTATAGCTGTTACTTTCATAAATGTTAGCTCCTGATATTTGATTATTGTTTTTATAACGACTTCTCTTTCTTTTATTATGTTATCGACTATCATTTTACTGACAAAATTAAAAATAAATTCAAAACATAAACTTTCTCGTTTAACACGGTAGAATATTTCATACAAAATTCATGCCGCCACTCGGGTGGAGTTGTAAACGCCACACAAACACTGAAGGCTTTATTGATGATTAGTTTGGACCTCGTGTTTAAATTAGAGCCAGTATACACAGACACACCTCAACATTTCCCATGTAAAGCCACTTCGATCTCAGACGGTCGTAAACCCCCCCCTCTTCAGCTTGGCCAATGCCAAAATATCGAAAATAAATAACTAGCTTATATAATTATGCAAGAAATAAAACAAATGTTTATTACAGTGGGTTTATACGTTTTATGACCTCCCAGGATCGCTTCAGATAGACGTCAGTTGGGAGCCTAGACGTCGTAAATAAGTATGAAATATGATAATTGCGAAATTCTTCAATATATTACGATTTAAACATTGATGATTCGACTGACGTTTTGTAGGGCCATAACTCGGGGGTTCGGGGAATCTTGCCGTCTTGCTCGCACGGCATCGTGCCTTCGCGAAATGAGACCTTTGTATTGTATTTCACGACGATTTTTGCTCGCTTTTTCACTAGATCCTTACACGAGTATAGGAACATCTGCGTAGATGGTGCCTAGATTTTTATTACAGTTGGTATGGTTTACAAGTTTAGATTTGTGGCCGACATCGGCACTAAATTACTGGAATAGCTTCAAAAGGAATTACACTGCTAAGACATATAAATGTTAGTAATTTAAAATATTCTGCTTATATTTTTCACCATTCTTAAACGAGTAGCACAAATATATCACAAATTGATAGAGCAGTCTCAAAACTGATTTGTTTTCTACATTTTATAGTTAGTATGTTTTTGTTCTTCTAGTACCGCACCAATGTTTGGAACAGTTTAAACTAGCATGTAAATAAATTAATAGGAACAAATCACACAAAGATTGAGTAAAGTAAGTTTGAGGCCTGTGTTATGAAATACTAACTCAACGATACTATATTTTATTTAAAATTATACAAATAGATAATCATCCAAGAACCAGGCCTATCAGACAACGATCATTTTCCAACATGATCTGACCGATTCGAACCCGGGACCTCGACTAACGGTCAGGAACGTTAACCGTTACACCACGGTCGTCAATAAGACTAGTTTATATTAAAAGATTGTAAACGTAGGATCAAACCAAAACACTTCGATGGGTTGCCAGTATAAAATTGTAACCTTCATAATTTGTAGTTGAGACAAAGCGACTTGTGTGTCATTTCCAACAAAGCATTTTGCGCACCTTGTGTGGTGTATCCTGGCAGTATAAGGGTAGTAAAGCATCGACAGTCGGTTAACCACAGGCCAGGGTTATCGTTTATGAGCAGATAGTTTACAGCCATTCTCAGTCTCGTAATCCACCTCAAAGTGGGTGTTCTACTTAACTACTTAGTTTAAACGTATTGGCTCCATAAGGTAGCCAATAAGGCAAAGTCTTCCTTGCCTTATTGGCTATGAAACTTTTTTTTAGGGTCAAGATGTTCAATAACTTTGCTCTTTTCAATTTTAGGGTTCCTTATTCAAAGGGTTATAAGAGATCTTATAATTATGACTTCGCTGTCTGTTCGTCGCCAATCTTGAACCGTGATAGCTAGATACTTACTTGAGATTTTCATAGATGATTGCTGTAACAAAAAAATTAAAAACGGAATAACATAAATATTTAAATCCTATACAACAAAGGTTTGCCGTTTTTTTTAGATGGTACGGAATTCGTTGTGCGCGTGTCCAACACGCACTAGTCCGGTTTTCTAGAATAATAAAACCTCTTTAAAAAACGTTGTCCCCAAAAAAATATATTTTAATAAGGTTTACTTTTTGGCATAATGTTGCTATTTTTGATGCTCTACAAAAATCTACTTGTACGCTACATTAAATTTCATCAAGCCCTTTCAGTTTGTAATGAAACATTATTGGTATCGCATGCTAATCACTTTTTATAGTCGTGTTTGCAATTAGTGCTAGGCTGGTCGGTTACTGCCGCGTCAAATTATGTGTGACGTCGAAATTAGTGGGAGTTGATTAAAGTGCGTTGTCACAGAATCATATCAAGTAGATTATTCACGTATGTATAATCGTCTTTCTAGAAAACAAGAGTGCCATTATTTTTTTAAATATACTTTGATCTTACATGAGCGATAGAAACTTTATTCAGGCTCGTTTTTACCCGACTGCGGCAGGAGGGTTTTTACTTTCGTTTGGTGTCTTCTACGTAAAAAAATTTAAATGGAAACATTATCTTAGGATCGAAATAAAAATTTGGAATATACTTATATACTAGCGTGGTCTACTTGATATTATACCGTGGTTGTATGATTGTATTGAACTTAAAACGCACTTGTGGACTCGGCAACACCTCAAGCGAAACTCTTTCATTATGTACCACTTCGCTAGATGGAGTTTATAGATTTTAATTATCGTTCTTAAGGATTTTTGTCTGGCAATATAAAAATTGTTTTCTTATTATATAAACCTGTGATAATATTATATGTGTTTATCATTGGAACAACGTTTCGAACAATGTTTTTTAAAAATTAACAGTATAAAGACGACCGCAGGGTATCTGTGCAATAAAATTGTAAATTCCATAAAATGATGCAGTATTGAACTTGCATACATACATGTATGTATGTACTATAAGGGTTCCGCACCCGAAGGGTAAAACCGAAACACTATTACCAAGATTCTACAGTCCGTCTGTCATTAGGCTATATCTCACAAACAATGATAGTTAGTTGAAATTTTCATAGTAAATATTTCTGTTGACGCTATAACAACAAAGAATAAATAATTAAGGTAAGCCTCTATACAACAAACGAGATATATTGCAATTTTAAAAAAATAATAATACGGAATCCTTTGGAGTTCGACTCGCTCTTAGCCGATTATATTTGTTTTTTATTCTTGTTAAGAAACTTAACGTCAAGATTTTTGTCGCTAATTGCCTTGTTAGATAGGTCAATAGCTCAAATGGCATATGAGCATGTATTGGAACAAGAATGGAGTATGGTGGGGACCGGGATGGGTCGCCGAACTCAAATCACGACCTCCACGAACTAGATAGTAAAACTACTGCAAAATGCACTTTAAACTGTTGCTTACGGATTGCGTATAATTATATATTATCCTGATGGATATTATTCATTTTATACTGAACTAGACGACCTGTGCCCACTTCTTTGTGCGTTAAAATATAGCCTATAGCACTCCTGAATACTGTAGCTTTCGATTGTGAAAGAAATTTCATGAACGGTTCAGTATTTCCATAGATTAGCCCTTACTAACAAACAAAGATACAAACTTTACCTCTTTGTAATATTAGTGTAGATGTAGGCTTTCGCAATGCCTTTTTCAGCATTTTATTAGACTGCCTTGAAAAAGTGATATTTACCACATAACCAAGTTTCGAACATAGTTTTGGGCTAACTCAATCTCTGTGATTATTCCCCTGTATATATTTCTATATTTTTATTTATTTTGTTGGATCCGTTAATTGAAATTAACTGACCAACTCCATGACCAAACAAATAGAGATCTTCTATATACATTTATATAAATCTCTTCCATTACTGGGTGACTGGCTGACAGACAACGCAAGAAGCTGGACATGTATGTTCCTTGGAGAGTATAGCAGAGCACTAAGAGAGGATTTTTGGAAAATCTTTTATACAAAAGTTGATATACGCAGGCGAAACATTTATATTTATACAAAACGTCTTCCAGGAATCAACCAAAAATTCGAGTATAATTTCTTGACCTACACAAAAAAAAAAACGTGTATTTCAATGTCAATGATAAGGGCAGATAAGCGCAATCTTATCGTCTGTTGTGAAGTAAACATATGTTAGCTAACCAGATTGGAGTAGAGTGTACTCTGTTCACATGCAGTAAATACAAATATTACAATTATTTGCATACAACCAGGTAGGACATAAATTATGAAGTGCGCAGAGAAAAATGTATTCAAATTTTTTCTCGAAGTTTGTTTTGTTTTTATACACAATGTGGTCACAGGTATGACTTAAATATCTAATTTTCGTAAATAAATTGGTGTTTAACCAATCCATTTGAATGTTGTTAAGAAAGGAAAAAATCTTTAATAAATTGTTCAAAAGCTTGTAAAATTTAAAAATTGTAGTTTAGTAAAATTTATAAAATAAGAGGCCAGGTTGACTTAAATCCATGCAATCACAAAAAGTTGAAATATAATTCTGTCCAAGCTACGTCTAGATCAGACACATTATGTTACCAAATTCACGCATTGCAGCGCTCTATTTATAAAAGTTAATCAAACCGTGTTTAATTGTACTCAATTTCAAATTATTGTATATTTTTAATATCATAATAACATGTTGTCAGTTTTTATGATTATGATATAAATTTTCCGTCCAGTGATCGGTGTATCATATTTCAAGGTATTTTATGTTAACTAAGACTATGCGTACTAGTTAGTATTTTATATACTAGTTTGGACATTATAATAAGTTAAAGCAGCTATTATTGATCGTGTTGTAGAATAATAAGTTTATACTAAAAATCCGTGACAGGTTTTCCATAAAATATAACGCTATATATAAATTTGTTCTTAACTTTTTGGACAACGGACTGAAATAATATAAGTATAGTTTTGTCTAAGAATTGTAAATAGCTCTGTCCTTGTCTGAAACCAATGCATCTAACAAACAGTGACATAATTAAATATATAAATGGTTTAACATGTCAAGGAAACGAAATAAGAACGTAGATTACTTAATATAACCCCTGCCACTTACATAATAAGGTGATTAATTATTTGATATCGCAACTTCTGTAATCAGTGCGACTAAAACAGTTTGATAACCTATTTGCTATATAAATAAATAGTTGAATACATTATCATCTTATAAATGCAACTATTAGTGTATCACAGATTATATAATACAAATACTAGCACTACGTTTATTTTTTATTTTTGGAAAACTTACAGCCTAAACAGAACTTAAAACATGACCACTAACAGGTTTCCACAGACAAAACCTTTTTGTAGCTAAAAAATAACTTTATTTATTATTATTAAAATATATAATTAATTATTTCTTAAGTTAGAGTCTTCCGTGAAGATGGA
>JADGIL010028558.1:0-15224 GCA_020352625.1 Cactoblastis cactorum | reverse complement strand
ATATATATATATATTATCATGATGAGAAAAAAACATAACTTCATTTATAAAGAATTATCAAGAAAGCTAGGATATCAATCAATATTATAAATATAGGCATAATAAGTTTACCTGTAAGGTAATTTGTTATCAAGAAACTACAAAAGTTGGAAGTGTATGCATTAAAACCACTGGTGAAATTACAATAAATACTTAAATTGCAAGAACTTGGTTACACTCTATTCCTTACCTTCACTTCTATATCAGGATCAGAAGCGTCGACTGGTCTTTTAACAAACCTTCCTGTTTCATATTTGGGAGCTTCTTGCACAGATTTCTTTTTCAAATAATGATCCTTTCGATGTAACTTTTTTACTTGTCTTTTTTGCTTACGAATCGCTTTCCTCGAGTTTTCTAGAGGAGCTTTTGACGCTCTTTTGTTTTTCTTCATATTTCCTTAGTTTGTATGTGTTCTTTTATTAATACTACCTGATTTTTTGAAACTTAAAGTGGCAAAAAAATATGACGAAAGTAAATAATAAAGTGAGGTTAATGCAGTACTTATTCCCGCACGTGACATTTCTGTAGTGGTGACACTGACAGTCGACTGCTGACAAACCGAACCTATTACATATTTTCCATACGATACAAAAACATACAATATACTAGGTACTCAATTATACGATACCACATCCTTTTTTACTGTAACTCTATACTATAGTCTAAATTCGGGTGAAAAAATAAACGTCAAAGATTTTTGTCTATAGATGACGTAAAATTGCTAAAAGCGTGATTAAGAATATTTTGTAGCTTCAAGAATTAATTGAAAAGTACTTAAAATCTAATAGCACCAGTGCATTAACAGGAGCTCCGTAACTCTAGAGTAATAATTAAATTTTACGTTATTCGTCATGGTGATAGAAGGCTCGGCATTTACGCGAAACGATGTATTCCAAATGGCAATACGTGTTGCATTTGTGTCTGCAGTTACATATTTCTCAATAAAATGGCTGGTGAACCAGATAGACCCGACTTCAAAAAGCAGAAAAAAAGCTGAAGAAAGAGCTCGCGAACAGTTACGCAAGTTAGTATCGATCCATACACTTGCCATGCATTTTTAATCTCGTTTCATCCGCTGGTGAAGTCACTTATATATACTATTCTTCTTTGTATTAGCTTTTCTTAGTTTATTTAATATCTAAGATTTGGTTTTTATAATATAACAAAATTCTCTAACTCTGTCTGATGAAACAGTCAATGCTGATGATGACAGATAATTAAGATAGTACTTGTGTAATATAGGATTAAATGTCAAAATATTAATTTTCTTTTTTACTGTTTCAATAAATTAGAAAACAACGACAGTGCCCTTTATATTTTGTAGTACATATTCAACATACTTAAGTTGCATCTAAAGTGTTAATCATAAGAATAAGTTTCAATTTACATTTATCTACTTTAGGGGCAAGTCAGAAATTAGACAAAGAGAGAATGTATAACAAATCTCTGATTAATATGACAAGGCTGCTTTTCCACTAGAGGTGCTATGTAGCTATGCTGTAAGGAAGCTGTAAAACTTAGCTTTGAAACTGTTTTGACAGATACTATTTAGCAAAGGAAATAAAGTATGTCATAAAAATTGCAGGAAGCTGTGTTCAGTATCAAACACGGATATTCTGTTCATACTCTACTAAGTACTAATAAGTAATTGCTACACCACTTCTGACCATCCATATCATGCAGACTATCATGTAAAAAATATTGCTTAGTTAAATCTTTCCACCTGTGTTATGTTATGGACCAATAAATTTGTTTGCAATGAAGCATAGTACATTTTTAATGAAAAATTAAGAATGATATTCTTTATATTTTATTTTACTTTTCTAAGTTTAAACATATGAAAGACTGTTTGGAATATTATCACATAACATTTTTACTCTTTAAGTGGCTGTTTTACTAATTTGCATGATCCTGGTATATGAATTCATAATGTGATTGATTGCTAGATATATACCAATTAAAATGGAGTAGTAAACCATTGTAAGTTAATCTTACTACTCACTCACTGTAGCTAAATATATTTTCGCAAGTATGCCTCTTGAATGGGCCATGTTTGCGTAAGGAGCTGAAGCCAACTATTTCTCAAGTCAGCTCAACTCTTTCAAAAAAGTTAAGAACCACCAATGGGTTACAGTAGGCCTCAATACTTTCTTTACCATCTTCTAGTGTTGACCAAGTAAATCAATCATATTTGGTTATTTGTCACTTTTGATGTCTTTAATATCATTTCAAACTTTTTCTGCTCATTGCTAAGCCTTTCTTCTAGTATGCAATCTTCACTATCTCGTGTTTTACTCTTCCACATTCGACCTGTTACTTTGATAATATCATCCATTGAATGATTCAACAAAAATCGAATTGGCAATTTTATTATAAAATATTTCATAATTTTTTTGTCTATTACAATATGTAAAATGAATAAAGCAGCCACTATATAGAGTTGCATGTGTTAAGGTTGTCTTGCAGAGCGGGCCTCGGCTCCAAGCATACACTGGCTCTGGACAAACTCACTGACCATGAGATGATCATCGCATCGCAGCTCGTAGTGCCAGATGAGATCAATGTAAGTGTTTTTGGAATTATAGGTTTTGTTTTCTATATTACACACTTGATTGACTACAATATCTAATTAAATGCAAATTTAATTACTCCATTGTCATAATCCATTATTTATATCCTCAGTGATTTCATCTGTGGTGTAATGGTTAACATACTTGACCAGTACTCAGGTGATTCCAGGTTCGATCCCCATTCAGGTCATGATGGAAAATTACCTTTTTCTGATCGCCCTGGGTCTGGGATATTAATCTATAATGTATTTAAAATGTTTCTATAAAATATAGTATTGTTGATTTAGTATTATAAAAAATAAGATAATATTCTTTTTCTGAAATCTCATATGAATCCTGTACATATAAATCCTATATTATATTCTGCGAATATTTTTTTTAAGTTTGGGTATTAGTTTTGATCTTCTTTATGAGACATGGGGATTAAGTGTAATATTAATTTTTATTATTTTGCCAGGTGAACTGGAAAGATATAGCCGGGCTGGACCATCTGATCCAAGAGCTGAGGGAAACCGTGATCCTTCCAATTCAGAAACGCGATCTATTTGCCGACAGCAGACTGACGCAGCCACCAAAAGGAGTGTTGCTGCATGGACCTCCAGGTAAAATGATCCCTATTCTATACAATTTTAAGGCTAACTTTCCCTATTGTGTTTAATTCAATTACTGCCTTAACTCTGTATACATATGTCTGTGCATAGAAAATATTAAAAAGTCTCAACTCATATAATGTAGAAAATTCGTATGGAATACGAATAAAATGTTACTAACAAAATTTACTTTCTCTGATAAAAAAAATATTTATAACTTTTACAGGTTGCGGCAAAACCCTGATAGCCAAAGCAACAGCCAAGGAGGCAAACATGAGCTTCATAAATCTGGACGTCTCGCTGCTGACGGACAAGTGGTACGGTGAGACGCAGAAGTTAGCGGCCGCTGTCTTCAGCCTCGCTGTTAAGCTTCAGCCCTGCATTGTGTTCATAGGTAACATTATAAATGAAATAAATGAAATGAATGAAAGTGTGTTTGTTGTAAAACGAGCAATGGATTAGTGTATTTTTTTAAGTGGAGATAGAGTAAAGGGTTGGAGAGTAACATTGGCAACTTTTTGTATCTGCCATATTTATCTGTTCTATTTGACAAATTTGAATTTTCCCCGAATTTGACTTGAACGAAGTCGCACATCTGTAGACTAGCTTTTGTCCTAGCTATGTGTATTCTGATGTATTTACTATTTACCTATGTTACTGTAAAGTTTTGAATCGTCCTTTTGCTATTTATTTATTAATTGCAAAGCTACAAACTACCAGCATTTCAGAATGACATTACTGAGAAAAACATGCTGAAAGAAACTCGGCAGTATGTCTCTACTAGCTTGAGAGGCTGCAGACAAATATTATAACAAAAATAACTAAAAATTATAAACAATGGGAAAAAAGGGTAATATGTTTATTAATTAAAAAAGAATAAAAAATAGTTACATAATAAATGGGTCGTTGTTTTAGCATCCCATAATAAATTTCAAATTCTGTTTGTGGTTGACTTATTATGGCTTTTCCTCTTATACTTATTTATTTAACATAAAATGTTGTTGTGTGACCTGAGCAGACGAGATTGAGTCGTTTCTGCGCACGCGTACGCAGCACGACCACGAGGCCACAGCCATGATGAAGACGCAGTTCATGTCGCTGTGGGATGGCCTCATCACCGACTCCGACTGCACTGTTATCATTATGGGTATACATATTATATCTTACCAATGTTTTTTTCCTTTGTCCTTTTATTCTTATCATCCTTTTTATCTTTATATATAAATAAAAGAGAAAAACACACATTAACTCATCATAAAATCTCAGAAACTACACGTTCTAGGGGTCTTAAGTTTTGCATGTGGGCTTGTTAAATAAATAAAGTAGCGAACAGTCTCCCGGATAGTACCGCAACGCTGGTTTTCTGTGGACACCTTAATATTTAATCCATGTTTCTCACGCCAGGAGCCACGAACCGTCCACAGGATCTGGACAAGGCGATCCAGCGCCGAATGCCGGCCACTTTCCACGTGCCGATGCCCAACGAGACGCAACGTGAAAGGATTCTGCAGCTCATACTCAAATCCGAGCCTGTAGCTCCTGATGTAAGTGCATTGAAATTGTGACAATCTAGCAATCCTATTTATATAATAAAACTATAATTAACTTAATCTGTCCTTATATATTATACATTAACAGACCTCGTGAGAAACCAATTTTAATTAAATTAATTGCATTGTTTCAGATCGACTACAAACGCCTGGCATCGTCCACGGAAGGTTTCTCAGGCTCGGATCTACACGAGTTGTGTCGGCAGGCCGCAGTGTACCGTGTGCGGGATCTCGCCAGAGAGGAGATAAAGCGAGAAGACAACCGGGTACATACTCATCTATACCTATACTTGCTAACTCATGCCCGCGGCTCCACCCGCGTAGATTGGTGGAATTTTTAAAAATCCTCTCTTAGTGCTCCCCTAAAATCTCCAAAAAAACATACTTGCCAAATTTCAGCTTCTTGCGTTCATTAGTTTCAGCTGTGCGTTGTCTGTCAGTCGGTCACTCAGTAACGGAAGAGGTTTATATAGTATAGATTTTTGACGGCCTCGTTAGAGTAATGGTAGAGTCCTTGCCTCTCAACCAAAAGTTCCGGGTTCGAATCCTGGTCAGGTCATGATGGAAAAATGGTAATTTTCTGATTGGCCTGGGTCTTGGATGTTTATTAACGTATTTGTTATTAAATATAGTCTCGTTGAGTAAGTATTCCATAATACAAGCCCCAAACTTAGTTTGGGAGTAAATTTTGTCTCTATATATTTATTTATTGCTCGGGTCTTATGAGATTTGAACTTTTTCCAATCATATCTAATTTTGCACCTTGAACGTTATGAGCCTAAACCTTATAAACTAGCTATAAGTTTGACCAATGATTTACATTCTGCTTGTTAACCCGTGACAACGTTGGCGCTATTGTATATTTTTAAGAGGAACTACTTATATTACTGAAATTATTATTTATGTTTAATTTATAGAGTGAAAACGCAAAAAAATCGACTTGCTCGGATTCCGATGACGAATTTGTGGACGCCGTCCGACCTATCACAATGGATGATCTGCGGCTGTCACTCACCAAACTCAAGGAGTCCAAGATACAGTGCGGAACCCTCGCCCCCAACATGCGGATAGAACTGGATTAAACCAGTTTCGTCCGCGCTTGAGATATCACGACGCAAGTCTTTTGTTTTTTGCTTTTGTATTCTATTTTTCTTTTAACTTTTTTGTTCTTATTTTGACATGAAAATTCGATTGCCAATCTCAATCGAAGAACAGAGAGAAACAGTTGCAATTGAAATCGAGTTTGAACTTGTTTTAGCTAGTTGTAACTAGTTCAGAACTAGTTGTAACTGGTTTTGTGGTAGTTAAATTTGGAAAGGTTATATTTTTTGTTTGTATATTTTTTTCTTAAATGGTTGTTGTAGTCGAAGGATTCGTAAAGTCCATATCATAAATTCGTGAAATATTGTTTGTTCTAGCTCGAAATATAATAGTTTTTGTGTCATTGTCGATATTATTTCCACGCTCGGTTTTTTTTTCTTACTTTTTAATCTATCACTGACTAGTGATAGAAAAAAATTGAAATAGGAACAACAGTATAACAGAATTATATATATTTATACCACCCAGTTTTTTCCAATTTTATCCTAAATATTGAAGCCATATTGCGTGACTAGTCGATCATAGTTTACTTATTGCCCCAAAATAAAAGCAGTAAATATTTTTAACTCGCTCAAAATTATATTGTCATAAGATTTTTGTATTGTTATACTTAATTTGATACACGTACCATACATCATTTTTTGCTGCAGGTTCAGTAAAAAGCCTTGGTTTTTGACAGTACCTAAATAAATAAATACTGTAGGAATTTGTATTATTTATTGAAATTTAGGATTCAAATCTAAAACGTAAAATTTTGACATAGGTACCATATTTTATTTTAGAACATAGTCTTGTCTAAATCCTTGCTTAGAATATACGAAACCCAACCGGTAGCCGGCTACGTCAAAAAAAAGAATTGAAATCAAATTTTTTTTTTTTTATACATGTCTCGCTTCTAAATCGTTATTTTGTTACTTATTTTTTATTGCAAAGCCACGAACTATCAGGATATATTCATAGGGTTATGATTAAAAGTTCGTATATTACTGGATTGGGCAAATTACGGGTGTTGCCAGAGTAGAAAATATACAATGTGTCGATATTTTCAGTGAAATTTAAAGTTCTAATTATTATTATTTCATATAAATTTCTTTAATTATGCAATAAGCATACATTTTAACAAATCTCATGATAAGAAGTACTATTTTAAATTTATTTATTGCTCGCAATATATTAATGTACCTATATTTGTTATGTTCAAAATATTTGTATATTTTTGATGGGTACTATTGATCGGTTATAAATTAAAAAATGTTACAGATTTTAAACCTGATTGAATAAAAATAAATATACCTTTAAATTGATAGGAAGTATGTCGAAATTTTTGAAAAATGTAGTTTCACTATGTGTACCTACTTCTCTATTTCTCCCTAAAAATAAAAAAAAGAGGAGATAAATTAGATTATATTATAGATAGGCTTTACTTCTAGAATATACTGTTGAAATTACCTTGACGACTCACAATATCTCGATTATATAATTGGAAAATATTATCAATGGTTATGTCAAATATTTGAGCATTTCTCATCATGGAAGAAAGATGGCGTAATACAAAAATGAATCTGAACACAAAATATTCATTGATTGATCGATTTTAAATTAATATTTAGAAATATATTTAACGTCTAATAAAATTAATTCAAAGCGTCTTTGCTGAGAAAATTTATAGATATCTTTAATCAAATGGAATATCGTAAATTACAGCACTTTATTACACTTAAAATAGCGTCTTTTAATGCTTTTAAAGTAATTAGCAATAATTATAATTAATATTATGATAAAATGTGGAAGAGGAAAGTTAACCAGTGAGTGGAATGGACATTAATATTCGATTGATATTCCTTTGCTTTAGAAATTGGTGCGTGCATTTTGTAAGGAATTTGTGGTATGTTGGGAAGAAAAAGTTGTTTTTTTATTTTCTATATATGTATTTGTGAACGTTCAGGGATAAAATGGCGAGAAAATCCTAAATAATAATAATTTCAGCTAGTAAATAATAATAATTTCAACTGCCACAAATTCCGAGCTTCTTTATATAGTTAGCAAATTAGATGGTTAGATTAGGCTGTGGTTAAAATTGTTATGTATAGTTTTAAAGATCTATACATGGCGATAGACAACGGAAAGCGACTTTATTTTATAATATGACTATTAAAAATGTAAGAGATTCCCAAAAAAATCACATATATGTCAAACATTTTCTTAAATTTTCAAAGTAAATTAGACTATCAAACGAGAAAATATATTAACTTCATATTATGTATAGGATTATATTGGATAACATAAGGAATATAAAATATGTATTCGTATATTTTTTTCAACAAATCACAGAAAATATATATGTATACATATTGAAAAATTTATCAATGTTGTAGCTATAATTGTTAAAAAAACGCAATATTTAGTGTTCAAAGTGAGAAACATGGGTGTGAGTAATTTAAGAGTTTTTTAAAAACAGCTTCCACGCTTTTTTACTATTATTTGGTAACTGTTTTGTATATACATATATGTAGTTGTTAGATGTAGATGCGGTTTTCCGTCTCCCTCTACGAGGTGCACTCAAAGTGAGATGGAGATAGATTTGAATACAGATATCTGCAACGTGTACTTAGGACAAGATTTTTAGTAAAAAAAAGAAAGAGAAAAAAGTAGGTTCTTAGTTTGAGCTGTATGTGTGTTCGACCGCGATTATCTCGCCTTTGGCTGATCAGATTTTGATGCAGTGTTCGAAAATATTAGGAATTAGGAAGTTTTGTTATTTCAACATGTATGTTTGTCCACGATTATTAACGACACGCCTAGAGTTTCGTTAACTAATAGTATTTGTTACTGACACCATAGTAATGGTGAGGTCGCTAACAAACGAAGAAACAAGTTAACGAAAATTTTACCCCCTTCCAGTTAAAATTGTTTTGAAATTATATGTTTATACCTTAAGTTCTTGTGACAATACTATAATATAAAGTCAATAGTATAACAAATCCAAAATGGCCGCCGCCACAAAATGGCCGACTTTATAATCTAATACAGCCTTGTCATGAGTATCAAATTAAAGGTCTTGCCTAGACGAATACACAATATATTACTATATTGACTTACAAGAAGACTACTTAAGTTTTTTTTTTTTTACCTAATATATTTCTCATTTGCACGTTGCAAATTCTGATATATAACTTATGCGGTTTGACTGCTTGTTAAATCTAGATTTTGGTCAAATGGCAGGAATCAAACCAAAGGTTTTGTCATCGTTGCTTACTTATGCCTCGAAAAATACATTCAAATATGAATCCTAATATGATGCTATAAATGCGCTTTTACAGTGATTACTATTTGTATAATTCGGTCTTAATAATCTCTGATTAATTGAATGTCTTACTAGCTTCTCACTTGCAGCTTTGCCCGCGTTAAATTCGTTTATATCGCCCAATTTTCAGATGAATATTATCTAATGTCCTTCCCAAAGTCCTTCACATCGAATTTTGTCAGAGTAAGTTCAGTATTGCCGAAGATTACCCTCTACAAACAAAATTATCTCTTTTTTCAAATTATAGTATAGATAAAATATTTCCTGTTTTTTTATAATTTGTCAGTCATAATATTATTACGAGGCTACATAATTGAATGTATTTTAAGATAAGCATATGTTAGCCGCGGTAGCATCCAGTCTACTCTGTATAGAACCATTGTTTAGCCAGAAGACGTTATATTGTGTAAATAAAAACGGTGAATTACAAAATATGACAGTTGTTTTATTTCAATATACACACGCTACATTATCACGCCTTTAAAATTTACGGTGTAGACAGAGCGAGTCGTGGAACTCAAATATCACGCTTAGTATTCATACTTTTGAACAAAATAATATTTTTATAGTATTTCCTGTACAATAAGGTAGTGGACAACGTATTAACTTAGATCCTTTTTTTATTATATGTCAAAAACAAAATGTATCTATGGCATTTGAATGACCAACAATTGTGACGTCATTATTTATACATATCAAATGGCGTCATTAAATGGCCTTTGGCATAAAAAATCTTTAAGTATTCCAGTTTAATAGTAATATTTTTAAAATTAAATATCCACAGAATATTTATTTTTTAACCTTGTCGACATCCCAATTATTTTACAAGTAAACTCTGGCTGCGAATATTTGTCGCGCTAATGCACCATCTGTAAATAAAATGGGAAATTACTGCTTGGTAAAGAAGGCGGGCGCCATGATTTATTCCATGATAAGCCTAAATGTAAAATAATATTTTGCAAAGTTAAAATTATATTTATGCTATTATTACAAACCATAGAGTTAAAATAGATAAACGAACTTTTGCCCGCAGTTTCGCTTGCATGAAATTTGGTTTGTAGCCTTTGAGAAGTTGACATAACGAGCACAAGCGGTTATTCGGATGTATACCCTTATTTTGCTGTACCTAAAGTTTCATCCAAATCCGCCCAGTAGATTTTGCGTGAAATAGTAACAAGCATATATGCATAAACTATCCATCCATCCATAACGTATGTACAATTGTAGGTATGTATATCCTCAGACTTTTACATTTATAATTTTAGTAGGATGAATGTTTTTAGGTTCGATACCTTTTTCCATTTATGCAGCCTTTTCTTTTTACTCTTCTTCTTTTTCTTCTTTTTGCTGGTTTTTGTCCTCAGTCTCGTCTGCCGCGGATTCTCATATAAGCCACGGAGAAGTTGTAGTACCCCTGTTGAAGGCAAGATATAAATCTAAAATGATGTCCCCAATGTGTAATGGTTGACAGGTCTGTCTCTAGATTCAAGTCAAGATCTTTTTCTGATTCGCCTGTGTGATTGCGCATTTATTTTGTTGTTACAATTATATATAGGATAAAGAAACTTTTATTAGTAGTATTAAGTGAAATGTAAATAAATATACAGGGACAAATCACACAGATTGAGTTAGTTCCAAAGTAAGTTCGTGACTTGTGTTATGGGATAAGTACTAATTCAACGATACTACATATATTTTTAATAACAAATTTATACTAATATAAAATTATAAAGAGATAAAGGTTGTAACTTTGATTGTTTGTTTGTACGAGCTAATTTTCGGGAAAACAGATAATGAAAATTATTTCAGACATTGAAATGAAACAAATTTAACGGATTTTATCGCGGTTTAATCACTACACATCTATTGTTACTACATATTATATAACTGTTTGTTGTTGTTCCTTAATAAATAAATAAATACACACAAAGGAATTTTATACTGTTTTAAGTTCTCTATGTGTAACTATTTATTGAGCTCCGACGTTTCGGATACTTTTCAACATCCATCTTCACGGAAGACTCATTTGTGTGTCGTGATTAAACCGCGATAAAATCCGTTTTTGTTTCATTTCAATGTCTAATATTCGCGTAAACTTAAGAAATAATTATTTCAGAATCAAAAAGCTACACTAGTCAGGAGTGATATATATTTTAACGCCCAACGAAGTGGGCTATATTTATGAAGATAAAAATAAAAAACCCAGGCCCAGGCAATCAGAAAAAGATAATAAAAATATGTCATGTGTGGTAACATTTTATATTTGAAGATACATACAAATATCAATTTTAAAAAATGTTATATTATATATATATAATTTTATCGGAATTTTGATTTAATCATGAGATCATTATATTATTTCGATGAATTGGAAATAAAAAACACTGATGTGTGACTGTAAATTTGTAATTAAAATTCTTAAATAGTTGGAAAATAATTAAGATTCTATTTTGTAATAACGTCAATTTTTTAGAAAATCTCCTATATATGTACTTTCTATGCCTTTTTTTAGTTTGTGAATGTAATGAATTATTACGTAGAAATTGACAAAGAATATGCAATTTGATTCTTATTGCGTACATGTTACTAAAATGTTCTTGTTATAGTAAGTTAAAAAGATAATAAATACAAGAAACATAAAAGATATGCACATATGTTACCAAATTCCATGATGATGTGCACGTCGTACTTTGAGAACAAAGAGATTTCCTTATTTCTCAGTATTTTTTATTATTGTGGCTAATTTTTGTTGATATGTATGAGTTTTACGTCGCAATATGACTCATAAATACCATAAAAAATCCTTAACATTCGTTGGCGAGGATCCAAAATGAATATTTTATCGTGAAACAAAGTGAAATGATTTGTATTTCCTATTTATTATGCGGTTAACCACCACTCAATCGTAAAACAGATATGCATACAATGTCAAAGAACTTTGATGCAACGAAAAAATGTCGTATTGTTTGTAATATAAAAGAATTACGTCACTTTAGAACAATCCTTTCTTTCCTTAGATTATTGTATTTATTTTACATTTGATCACAAAGAATTTTGACCTTTTGTGATCTCACAAAGTACCTGCTTAAAGTGTATTATCCCTTTCTGAACTGTAGTCATATTTTTTGTAGTTTATGTTAAATAATACAGACATTGTGATTTGTGGGTATTTATTTCAATTAGCAGTACTTAGCTTAAAAAGGTGTCCAAAAAGATTAACTTATTAAGGTACAAATATGAATTTGCTTAAAGACTAAACAACAGATACCTAATATTAAATCTATATATATACGTATTTACAAATAACCTAAAATTAAATCAGTAATTACAGAAAATCAGTCTCTTTCAATATCTTTCTCGACCTCACCTTGCTGGGCGTCAAAGTACCCATTCTTCAAGAAACTCATCAACGGATATGGTATCTGAAGATTTTCCCTCAAAACGTAATTATCTTCTGGTAATTGATAATCTTCTCTCAGAACATTGTCTTCGAAATTTCTAGAATTTCCTATAGAGATATCTGAGCAAGCGCCGAATTGTTCTTGGTTTCCACAGCCCAAACCTTGAGTCCCATTTGCACAGATTCCCCAATTATTCCCTGCTGTATACCTCCACTGTAAAACACAGTGTTCACAGACTAAGCCTGGAGGCAGCCTGTACCTCACAGTATACTTTGAATTTCCACGATTCGGATAATATTTTGTTCCGCCATCTTCTAGTTCTAGAGGAAAGTGGTCGAAGCATTCCTGGTCTTCTATACCCGGGTCGGGGCACAGTTTGAACTCCCAGAAACCTTTGTGAAAGGCTGTGAGGTCTACAGTGGTTGTGAAGAGGGATCCAGGGAAGTAGCTGGCTACTATGATGCCGTCTCCGTATTTCCCCCCTAGCTCGTGAGGCCGAGGAGTCGGCGCGTCGTAAGGGTCACCACAGATACCGCATCTAGAAAGAGATAAGATAGATAAGACTTGTTACACAAATTTAAAACATCTATTTTTTGACCCTATATCATATATAGTAATTATACCGACTTCTATCGCAAGACCGAATTATGGTTCTTTTATGATAACAACAAAACCATCAGGATAAAATCCATATATAAGTTTCGCCGTGCTTTAAACTTAACACAAATAAATAAAAACACAGAAAATTCTAATCTAAGTATATAAAAGTGAATAACTATTTTAAAAATAAGTCAAGAATTGTTAGCTGACCTGCCCCGATTGACGGACCACTGGTGTGAGAAGCCCCCGCAGTTCAGGCCATCATCATCATAGTTGGGCGGGGTGGGGAAGCCGAATCTCCAAGCGGAGGCCCGCGACGGCGGTTGAAGCACCCGGCCGTGGCCGAGCACAGAGCCCACCAGGTATGACGAAAGTAGTAGAACTTGCCACATCTGGGAAGACATGTAAATTAGTAGATTTTTTTATGGGTACACCTTTGTAGGCAAACTAACAAACATGCGGCTTCCATGCCGGTCTAAAAGCGAAAGAAAAACGTAGAATGTGCCAGCTGCTACTCTTCCCGCGCAGATTGTAAAAGTCAATCAAGAGAAAGGGCTTGAAACAAGAATTCTCATAGGCGATGGGCTAGCAACCGCTTGCTGTTTCTCAATCTTCATTCACCCAATAAGCCCACCATTTTGCTGTGGCCTTCGAGACTCGCGACTCTCGGCTCTATCTACCCCGAGCGAGTCGAGTACGCGCCGGTCATCCGCGGAATTTGTATGAAAATGTTTAAAGCGCAACAGAGCACGGGTTTCGATTCTTTAAATTGGATAAAAAATTATTTTCGAGTATTTTATATTCAAATGTAAAATAAATAAAAGGTAAGTATATGAGTCACAAAAAATTTACTTTGAAAAATAAGAGCGTGTCCCTTATTTTTCAAAGTTTATTGGACACGGGTTAATACAAAGCAATATATTTTTTTTAGTTTATTTCTAAGTTACAGACAGACTCTCCTATTATTTATTCGTGTTGCTTGACCATTCTTTTCTTGTCCATTTGTTGTTTATAGAGTTACTGGACAATGAATCAAAATGACTAATGAATGTTTTATAAAGACAAAAGTAAAAGCCTTTGTGGCTATGACGAACTGTTTACTCAACTGTCAGAATAAGGCCAGAATATAACCAAGTATATATATATAAAATTAGGTTATTAACCACAACGGTGCGGTTCAACGAATCATCTTTTTATAAATTAGAAAAGAAACATGGAATAATTAGTTATGATTTTCCCCCAGGTGATGAAACCACCTTTATTTACTTTAACGTTGTGGATTACTAACCATTATAGTCTTAAATGATTCAAACCCGAGACCTCTTAGTTGAGAGGCAATAGGATTATACCACTGCGCCAACGACGCTGCATAAGCTAGTCACCATAAACATGATCAAAGTATTTGCGAACTTTTGGGTTTTGTCACGGAAAAATATCACCCTTACTTACTTAGAGGTATACAAATAAATATAATAAAGTATAAAAGAAATAAATAATATAAAGTTCCAAAATGACAAAACTTACTGTTTATTCGATTCACTGAATAACTAATCGTGTTTACGTTCTGTCTCAGTACTACCAACTACCTGCCACGCTTTCCTATTTAAACGCAACGCTTCGTCACCGCGCACTTGTCTGATAGGTGGACCATCTGATAACAGAAGTGTAACACTAATCGCTTTTAGAAAATGCCGACTTTTTAAGTGCATCTACCTTATGCGCAGTGGTTAGTCTCCACTGAAAATTCCTAAATCGATTCTTGGTTAAGTCATGATGGAGTTGAATCCATTAAAATAGTATGTATTGAATTATGAAACAAATCCTTTCATGATTTCTAATGGGAAGTAAAATATATATTATGTATTTCAGTATTTTGTATCGATAAACGTTTAAGTATTTGGAAAATAAGTTGAGTTTAACAACCTCAATTTTAAAATAAATTCCACTTTGACGGTCTTGTTGGGCAGTGGCAAAGTCCTTGCATCTCAACCAAGAGGTCCTGAGTTCGATTCCCAGTCAGGTCGTGATGGAAAATTAAATATTTTTCTGATTGACCTGGATGTTTATCT
>JADGIL010028548.1:2046-20636 GCA_020352625.1 Cactoblastis cactorum | reverse complement strand
ATATATATATATATATAGGGGCTTTAGAAGCCAAAACGATCGTTTTTAGAATTTTTGTCTGTCTTTCTATCTGTATGTTCGTACGCGCATCACATTAAAACTACTGAATCTGGATGAAATTTGGCACAGCGATAGTCTATGACCTAGAATAAAAGACAGGCTACTTTTTATTCCGGAAAAATGCATGCTTCCCGAGGGATATAATTTTATGTATTGCAAATATTGTAAAATCTACGCGGATGAGGTCGCGGGCATTAACTAGTTATAAAATAGAATAATAGGACCGTAGTAATTGGAAGAATGTAGTCTCGGTCTACTCCTATTGGGAAAAAGGCGTGATCATATGTATGTATGTACACGTGTAGACTAGTAACTCTGAAATACTCGTAAGTTTGTCATAAAATATATTGTATAGCTAAATTGTAAACTGCCGAAATAATTCCATGATGGAAAACAACCAGTTACAAAAATAAAAACAAAAAATAATGAGAAATGAATGATGCAGGTGTCACGGCTCATTGTACTACAAATAATGCGTGTACAGAAGTATCGTTTTTATACAATACTGATTTGTCTGATTTTGAGACAAATATAATAAAAAAATATAGGTAGTTTATAGTATAGAGACGATAAATAATGGAAAACGGCACGTTTAAATTACAAAGATGCTAACACGATAAGGCGTAAGAAGGGTCGAATCATTGCGTTGAGTGAATAAGTCGGCAAAATTTATCCATAGATAAATTTTGTTCTTTTTTAATAAACTTCTGTCCTCTTAGTGTTTTTATGTTGTTCTCAACACTTACTCAATTTGTGTGATTTGTCTCTATTTATTTATTTATACTTTACGGAGTAAACAAAGTCAACGGTTGTGAGGCATGACAACCACACTTAGCTGATTGGATTTCTAATACATCGCCTATGAGAAGAATGTTTAAAGGTATTTCCTTAGATCGACTTTTATAATTTGGCAGAGAAGCGGCTGGTACATTCTACGCTTTCGTTTATCTCCTAAAAGTGAGTTTACGACATAAAAGTGAGTCTATTTTCTAAAACTTAATGATGTTATCACAATTGAAATGAAACAAATTTAACGGATTTTATCGCGGTTTAATCACTACACACAAAGGAATTTATACTGTTTTAAGACTTTAGATTGGTTTCTTTATGTGTAACTATTTACTGAGCTCCGATGTTATCATAAAACAAAAAAGAAGATAAATTTAAAAACAAAATATAAAAACATTTCTCTAATGTTGATACATTGTGAAAAATTATACGGCATTTTGTTCTAAAGTTAGTATATAACAACTAGGATGTTAAATATTGCACTGATAAAAATATATTTTTCGATCAGTATAATATATATTACTGCAAATAAATATTTTGAGTTCGATTTTACATTTTGAATTACCCTGAATATCTTCCTGTAACAACTTTCTTTTATGTTACCTGGCCATGAATAATATATCCATTACTAGCACTTCCAATTTCCCGGACGGGATGTTATGTTTTATATGGTTTTCTGGCTAAAATCAGAGTAGATTGTTTTCACCTCCATTTGTTTTTGTATGGGACTAGGGGGCGCACGAACGTTAATCACCATAATGCTCTTGATCGAATTTTCGTAAAAAAAATATTCGAACGTAAGTACATTATCACAATACTTATTTCGAAATAATGCGTACAGTTACATTGTATATAGATTTTTTAACACAAGTTTAACACAAGACACTATAATTAAAAAAAAAAATTGAGTTTTGCTCAGGTAAATAAAACCCTTTTGTTATTATTATGAAACTTTCACATTAAAACAAACAAAATAATATATGGAGACCGAGAATCATTAAAATAATAAATGGATATAAATTAATATAACGGGACAATCTCCTAGACTGAGTTAGCTCTAAAGTAAGTACGAGTCTTGTTCAAAAATCAAATTTTTTTTTATGAAACTAGACCTTCACTGGCACCTTTTCACGTCAGCATTTATTTACATACAAATATCTGAGTCAAGATACAAACTCTCCTTGGCTTATGTTACCTCAAGTAGTGAGATTCGAACCCACGACCGGCTTTGACCACTGGCCCACTCAGAATCCACGTCATCAATTGTAAACGTAATTGCATTTTACCTTAGTGAATAAAACAAAGTTGATATTGTTACAAGTTTCACCGCACACGTTGCTAGTTTCATATTTTGTTGTAGTTGTTTTCATTAAAACTTGCACACTCAACACATCAGTTCTTTGAGTTAATTAAAAACTGCCGTTAGATGGCGCTGAACGCTAATTGAACTGTTCTTGAGCGAGTGCTAGTGATAATAAGTGTTATTCCGTAAATTAACCTCGAATATAATATTGGTCCAGTCTTTAATGAATGGCTTAAATGAACACAAGTGATCAAAATTGCATTTGATAGTATCCAAACGAAATCGTTAGTGAAAATTCGACCTTAAGCTATTTGTAACAGCGAAAGTTTGCCTAAATAATAGACAATATCTCAGAAACTAAACGTGCTGGGAGTCTCAAAGGCGTGCCTTTTAGGACTTAGGTACTCTCTAATACACATCTTGTTCCCTTACGGGGTAGACTAAGAAAAAGGTCACGAGAATCACAGGCCACTTTAGCAGGATTGAGGGTTTAATAGATAAAGAATAGTAGACAGGTATCTTGCCCATAAGATTTCCTTTGATTGATTTTTACTACGTGAGAAGAGAAGCTGGCACTATTTACGTTTATAGGGTTTCGTACACAAAGGATAAAATGAGAGCCTTATTTCCATTTGCCGACGGAGCTCTAAAAAAGATAATACAAGCGTTAACTTCACACATAACATCTATACTAATATAAAGAGGTTAGGTTTATAACTTTGATTATTTGTTTGTATCTGAGGACTTATATTCGGAAACACAGAACCGATCACGAAAATTCTTTAACAATCATGAAGCTACACTATTTAGAAGTGCTATATGTTAACGCTCGACGAAGTGGGCACGGGTCAGCTGGTATTCGATAAGATGGAATAAGTTCAGGAAAAAGTATGTGAAATTTAATGGAATCTAAGAAATTTATCTTTTTTTTCAAACTGGGTAAAAAAATATTATATTATTTCAATATTCCTTTGACCCATATCACACCTTATCAGGAGCCCGTCACCTTCAGCCACCCAGCATTTATTCAGGCATTTTCTATTCATTCACACCTACGGAAACACATGAATTTGGAAATCTATACATATAGTATAACTACTACTAACTATACCTCCGTGGCGTAACGGTTAACGTACTTGACCGATACTCAGGAGATCCCGGATTCGGTCCCCGGTCATATCATGATGGAAAATGACCTTTTTCTGATTAGCCTGGGACTTGGATGTTTTTCTATATATTTATTTATTATAAAATATAGTATCGTTGTAATAAGTATGTATGTAGTATCCCATAATACAAGTCTCGAACTTAATTTGGGGCTGACTCAATTTGTGTGATTTGTCCGTATATATTTATTTATATCTATACCACAGATCTGTACATATGAGATATTAAAGAAAAAATCTGTGGACTTTTTAAGACCTATAGAAGTCAAAATTAAATTTTGTTGCTATTTTTATCTGTCTGTATGTTTATACGCACATCACGCAAAACCTGCTGGATAGAATTTGAAGTGGTTTTCACGTTTGTATTGTAGAAAGTCTTAATTAAAATATAGCGTTGATTACATCTTAATATGTCGCTTAGAAACCGAAACGTTGACAATAGTATATACGCGTGGAAGGCGCGTCTAAGCTAATCTAAGATAACATTTTATTGGCATCTGTCTCTCCGTCCGTTTGTCACCAGGCTGTACAGTTGAAACTCAACAGTTAAAATTTTCACAGATGATGTATATTGCGGCTATGTCAACAAATACTAAAACAGAATAAAATAAACATTTAAGGGAGGCTACAATACAATACTTATATCTAAAGTGATTTTTCGCCGTTTTACATCTATAATGGTACAAAACCTAACGAGTGCAAGTCCAACTCGCAGTTGGTCGTTTTTTATATCTCCACAGTAGCCTGGAAATTAATAAAAACATATACGTACTCATGTAAGTATATAATAACGAATTACAGAAGTTTAATCGAGCAACCAAATTTCATAACAAACTTTTCTACTCAAAAATGTACTTATCTCGGTTTTCCCCAAATATCTTACGTATCATTTCTTGAAACTTTGCTAATATGAATTTAAATTGTGATGGAAATATCAGGGGGAAAAAATATTCCCGTGTAACCAGATATTTAATATCTCAGTGGCAAATTTTTGTAGTAAAAATTACAGAAAAAAAAAACATGTAAAACAGGTTCGATTNNAAGATATTTCTTTTTCATTATAAATTTAGGAAGGTTTTACAACAATTTTTTTTATAAGTATCTCGTAGCGTATAGCTTATTAAGCTCGTGATCAAGGTTGTTAAAAAAAGGAGGACGGTATGCTTCCATATAGGTATATTGTGTTTTTTGATGCACCACTAAGTATGCCGATGCTGTGTCGTTACACTACTTACACACACATTTGCACAAGTAAGCCGCAATTCGCCATTTGAAAGCCAATAAGTTTGATAGTTGAGAACAAGCAAAAAAGGTGCTTCACTTGTGTCTTATTATCTGTCATTGCACGTGACTGCATCCGTACGTAACTCGCTATTATCTACATTTATATATCGGGCTGTACTTAAGCGATTTATGGAAAGAAACGTACACAAGATTTGAATTTTTAATTTCGTGACTAATGTAATAACAAACATCCAAAATAAATAAAATTATCATGCTTTTCTATGTTATTTTAAGATTCAATAAATCTGTACCTACAGCTGGCTGTACGTGTGATAAAAACCATTGTACATGAACAATTAATGAAAACCTCCATGACGTAATGGTTTACATGTCCCGGATTCGATAGCCGGTCAGGTAAAGGAGGAAATTGATCTTTTTCAGATTGACCTGGGCCAAAGTAGTCAAGACTCATCATTATGACATCCTAGGAAGTTTTTCTTTTTATACATTTGTTATAAAATATAGTATCTTTAAGATTGTATCCCACAACACAAGTATCAAACCTTGGGGTTAATTTAAATTGTGTTAAATACACAATTTTGTCCCTATTTATTTAATGATTTTTAATTCATTCATAACTAAAATATTCACAGTCTATTTAGTAGTCGTAGGAATGCCACATCGAATATGTAACGCAGCCGCGGTCGCGTATACTATGAGCTTTATGTGGTTACCGGAACCATGTAGTCGCAGGGTTACCAGCCTACAGTTATGGTAAACTGTAGTGGAAATATGTCCAACTAATAAAATTTCTAATAGATGACGCCTAAACGGGGCAGTCGCATGCTCAACTGTGAGTTAATATAGGTTAGTAATTATGATTCTAACAGGTCTAATGAGTAATAGGTGATGAAAGGCGTAATTTTGTTGGTCAATCAAGATACTATAGAATACTGCTCCAAATATCAGCTTACCAGCTAAAACTTGGTGTGGGCTGGCCCAAAAATGACACATTTTTCAAAACCAATTCAACGCTATTTGCTAAAATATTTTATTTTCCGTTGTATTTTTATGGCATAATAACTTTAATTTCTCGAACGACTCCAGTTCCCGTGGGAATTGAGGGATAAAATGTAGCCTATGACCTTCATTTATAAATAGAATCAATATGGATATGTCGGATTATAAAAAAATATTTCAGAATTTTTCAACTAAGCCAACAAAAATATTTTGCTTTGTAAAGACAATATATACATACATATAAAAGAGAAAAACACTCACCACGAAGTCTCAAAAACTACAATGAAATTTTGCTTACCCTCTTAGGACGTAGGTGCTTCCTAAAACGGGTTTATAGGATGTGAGCATAGCCGTGGGAAAATGCTAGTATAAGAATAAGTTGTATAAAAACGTATAGTAAACATTACACACATACGAAAAGATGTTTTACTAAATTTTTAGGGTACAAAAAGTGCATAAAATATTATTCTATAGTTGTCAACCCTGATTAAACAAATTTATAAACCGTTGTCCGTTTTAATTTGGTATAATGTCGTGTTTCATTATGTTTTTGGTTAACCCTGACACCGGCACAGAAAGGCTCGTATTTATTTTTACGTGATATTAAATCAATTTATACTTTATATATTAGGAACTTATATTTATAAACCGGACAAATTTAATAGGCTACTTTTTATCAAGTAATAGGGTATTTGATAATAGGGTGTTTTATACAATGAAAATATCGATTAAATACTTGTTAGCTTAAAAGTAAACATTTTTTAATGTAATTTAGCCAACAATTGACAGTAAAATATAATATGATCTTTTTAAAATATCAACTTGAAAATAACTAAATCGCAACGAGACTAAAAAAACACAGAACAGCAAAAGCTTTAGCAGAAGCTACATATCTAAGTAGTATGTAATTATTTTGAACCTTGAAATTTCCCTCTAAAAATCTGCAGTATTAATTCTTCATCCTTGAAATGAAACGAATTTTCCTATATGAAGGAAACAAGTGTAAGAACTCAGAACGCTGTGGTATAATTCATTCCAGCCTTTCCCAAAGGGGGCGTGGCCCTCTTGTGGGCACTGCGGCCCTAAAGGTGGCGATAAGAGACCCAGAAAATAATGGGGGCGTTGTGTGGAATAGTGGTTTTTACGTAGATGAAAAAATGGGGGAACTAAAAAATAATTGATTCTCTAAGTGGGTACACAAAATAAGTTTGAGAACCCCTGATTATTCCCACGCGGCTTCATGTTTTGCCGCATCCTTCCGCTGTTTGCTGACGTCTCGCAAATAATATGTTTTGATTTATATTGCTGTGAATTATTACATTTACTCATGTCTGTAATTATAACACAAATTAGGTAACAATTTTATGGGTTATTTATAATTCATTAGTATAATCACTAGGTGCATAGTATAAACAAAGTCGCTTTCCGCTGTCTGTCCTTATATGCTTAGATCTTTAAAACTACACAGCGGATTTTGATAAGGTTTTCTTAATAGGTAGGGTGATTCACAAGGAAGGTCGTCCGGTGAGTGAGAGAGCCGAAGGCCTAACTTCCCCAAATGGGGAGGGCGGAGATTTTTTATAGACCAGCAACGCTTCTATGACCCCGCGGCTGTTGCAGTTGTCTATGGGTGGCGGTGATCATTTAACATCACTTGGCCCACCTGCTTGTTTACCTCCTTCTTACATAAAAAAAAAGGTTTTTAAATCCGTGCGAAACCGGCGCTAATATATGATAAAGTATGTTTATTTATTTGGTAAAATGCGCTAATCAAGATGTCCGATTTGAAAAATTAATTAATTGTTAGTTGGTCTTGGGTTTCCAGATGTCTATTAAACTAAAATTACAATCAAAGTTGACATAAAAAAAATATATGCAATGAAAGAAGTGGTATGTCGTTTCACGCATATAATAGCCACGCCAGGCATTTTTTAAGCGAAATACACCGCAATTAGCTTCGGAATAGTTTCATGCGACGGAAAACATTACCATATTTTGATCGTTAATAGGAATAATATAACTGTTTCAATGTTTAGTAGCTATACGTGTAATAAGACATGGGTGTATAAGTCGACTTGTGTGATTGTAGGGTAACGGGTTGATTATATTTCTGCTACCGTTAAAAAAATTTACTCGTGTTTACGGTCGGCACAATGAAAAAATATATTCTTTTTCCATGATAAAAGGAATTTGTTTGTTTAATTTTAAGGAAGACGATTAATTACAGACGAAGTAATTATATAAAAAAAAACAAAAGTATATAAAACATTAACAATAATAGATCCTCGCTGTTAGAAGACAAAGCTAGTCATTTTGAGGGTCATTTTCAAAACTAAAACTATACGGTGTGGGAAATGTAAGCTCACTTCGCACATTTAATGAGTCGTGATGTAAAATATCTGAAACATTGCAGTTTTTATAAAAAAAATGTCTCGTGAATATTCTACATTTGTATTCTAAATAAAGGGAAAGTAACAAGGCTTCGATAGCGTAATACTGGTTTCTTCAAAGCTCTCGAAAAAGCTGTGGAAATCAGTTTCCTACACTGAATTTATATTGATACGGAGCTGACAAAGAAAAATGTATATTTCTTATTTTTTTATATAACTCGACGGCCTATATGGTCAACGCGACTGGCCGCTACTCAGGGTGTCTTGGGTTCGATCCCCAGTCAAGTCATGATGGAAAATAATTTATTTTGCTTGGATGTTATGTTACAATTTTTTCGTGAACTATAGCGTCGTTGAGTTAGTATCGTAAAACACAAAGTCTCGAACTTACTTTGGGACTAACTCTATCTGTGTGATTCATCCCTATATACTTATTGAAATTTAATTTCCGCGTTTTATGTTTATTTTGTAAGGTGCAATAATTCTATTTATTTTTTTAAAGAAATGTGTCACTAAGTAGTATAAATGCAAAGTCGCTTTTCGCTGTCTATCCTTATGTATGCTTAGATCTTTTAAACTAAGCAACGTATTTTGATACGGTTCTTTTTAACAGACAGAGTGAATCACAAGGAAGGTTTTTAAACTAGTGCTAAGCCGGGGCGCGTCGCTAGTTTACTATAAGAAGTGTTCCAGTAACAAACGTCGATGGCTTCCTTTCAAAACAAAGGGGTGTGTATACGGACAGAATGCCACGTTGGCAATTTTTTACGCCACTCGAGCCAGTATAGGCATTTACAATGCAAATAGTTTGCGGGTCGGCCAGTTTGCATACCGGCCAATTGTTACTTTATATTGCTGGTATAAATAGCAAGAAATTCCTTTCTTTGAAAACAGAAAACGGTCGATATTTCAGGAAATTATATGAGTGTTAGCTTTTTCCCGCGGCTACGCTCGTGCCCTATTATTCCCGGTTCTTTGAACATTGGTTCAATTGATTGCTTGGAAACGTGGTTTTTCCTAAACACTACAGTAAAGTTCTTTAAAAAGGCGTGAAAGGATTTATTCGAAGTTGGTTACATGTGTAGCACCTCCTTAGGCTGTGACGACCACTTTCTATTAGGTAGGTCGCCTGCCTTTTTGGCTACTACTACTACTACATTTTAAAGAAGTATACTAGCATATCAAACTACTAAAAAAGAGTAAAGCATTCTTTTTCATGAATCTTTCACGTATCAATACTAATTTTTGACGTTATTATATAAATAATTTCATGGAATATTTTTTAGACATCTTTCTTAAACGCTAGCCGTTCCGTGCCCACTTCGTTGGGCGTTAAAATATAGCCTATAGCGCTCCTAAGTAGTGTAGCTTTCTGATTGTGAAAGAATTTTCATGATCAGTTCTGTATTTCCGAATATTAGCCCTTACAAACAAACAATCTTTTCCTCTTTATAATATTATAGATTATTTATTAGAAATAGTATTGTTTGTTATATTTAAGTGTGCAAGTTTAGATTAAAACAGATTTTTGCACCATTTCGTTCCAAAAAGAGTTTGCGAGTGTTAAGTCTCAGAAATTCGTTGTCTGCTAATGGTCTCCGGGTATAAGTTTCGTTGTTGAGTGGACAATAAACCAGTGTGGATTGTGAACAGATGGTCTCTCTTTTTGTTTTCGAGTTATTTTTAGAAGCAATAGAACGCTATTACAACGGTACCCATTTACCTTTATAAACTTAGTTTGGGATTTTTTTTTTCCTTGCGTGAAAAATAATTTTTCATACAAACATTTATACTCTGTGTTACACCAAAAAGTCTGGTCTAAATCTGTACAAAATTTTATTAAAATCGATCTAGTAGCTTTTGAGTTTACAAACAAGAATACAGTAATACAAATCTATGTAATCTATTTATGTATTATTTAAGTTTAACATAGCTCATTTTGGACGAGTAATGATTTTTGGCTTTGTTTACTCCGTAAAGGAAAAAGACGTGATTCTAAGTCAGTAAGACTTATTTATGCCCCAAAACTAACAGACTAAATTGGCCAATTTAAATTTTCGAAAAGCCGAATTTGTTTTATTTTTGTATGGACTCTCGACGTCCAGTGAGGCCCCAACTGGCCATGGGATGAAAGAAATTTATGAATTGAATGCCAGCCCTGAATTTTTAGGCTGTATATTCCCGCTTCAGAGACTATTCTCGAATAGAAAATGGCAGCCATTGTTGCGTGTGATGTAAATTCTCTTTTGCAGACGTGCCTCGGTTTCAGAAACTTACCCTTTTGAAGCTACCTAACGTCAGTTTCGATGGTAGTTAAGTGAACTGTCGAATGGTGCCTTTTGAAGAATTTTTTGTACATTTCATAAACCTCGAATTTTTACCGACGTATGGTAAAGATATGTTATAGTAGACTAGCAGTAAATAATAAATATATAGGGCCAATCACACAAATTGAGTTAACCCCAAAGCTAAGTTCGAGACTTGCATCATGGGATACTAACTCAACGACACTATATTTTATAATAAATACATAAATAACCAATAAAAAAAAGACTATTTCCCATAGTGACCTGACCGAGATTCGATCAATCAATCAATTAATTAATTTAATTGTGAAATTATGTATAACCATAAATAAAATATATTTTTTATACAACAAAGCAGGTAAAAAGGCATGCAGCCCAGCTGATGAGAAGTGTTCACCGCAGCCTAGGGGCGCGTCATGCAAGTAAGATTTCTGTTGTACATGCGTCTGATTTTACTTTCTTGATCATCAAGCGCACATTGGACTCCCAAACCATCTTTTTCCTATCCCATCCTTTTGTCTAATCCTCGTAATTTTCATCTTCTTCTGTTGGGCATTAAAATCTTTTCTCGCGCCATTTTCAAATGTTCTTTTCTCAAGAACTTGTCTTGTACTACGATAAGAAAGTACTAAATATTTTAAAAACCTCCCATGAGCTATAAATAATAAAGTATAGTAAGAATCACAGCACAAAGCTGGGGCGGTATTGTTCGACGGCATTGTTGTCCTTCAATAAGCCTGGTCGGCACAATGCGATATCTTGTATGCTACGAATATTATATGCTGTTTCAAAGAAACCCTAATCTTGTTGAGTTGTTTAGACTCGTATATTGATGCTTACTGCCGTATCTTTCGAAATTTTTCTTTCTTTTGTAGGTGTTGCATTTTGTATTGAAATATCAGCGTTTGAACTCTTAATGAAAACACTAGAGATATGTTTTATATTTTTAAAAACTATATCATTAAAAAAAAGTTTCGGCGTCTCCATATTTATTTTTCCTTAATATCTACATAACCTAGTATCTATATAACTCAATTAAAGATTTATTATATAGATATAGATAAACATATCTCAATTAAAAATAGTCGGAACATTTTTTTCAGCTAATTTTATACATATTAAGTAGCAAATAGCACTGTCCTAACTTCAGCTCGATTGAACGAAATTCCATGCGCAGTTTCTGATGTTAACGCTTTTTAATTAAATTCGCTCACACCGCCATTTTTATTTCTAACCTAGCCGATGATTAAAAACATGGCTTATCTTAAAGCCATTTATCAAAAAGTGCACACGAATTTTTAACCCGAATCCATACTTTATCACACCTGGTTGAGATTAATTTGGTTTAGAAATTACCTTGTGTCACTGAAACGTAAAAAGCGCCTGGTGAAAAATCATGATAAGTAATATATTTATTTTGAATGGCCTCCGTAGTCCAGTAGGAAAGACGTGTGATCCGAAGACTGTGAATTCGAATCCCACTGAAGGTAACTTTGTAGAAGAAGTTATTTGTAGTCTATATGTAAAACCCAGTAATCTAACCAAATCTCCTAGCCCTGACACTGAAGCGCCACTGCTGAGGATGAACCCGGTATACGCTCAGATAAAGAAACAATATACATATATACATATATTTATTTTATTGTTTCTGAAGGTGAAAAAGATACTTTGATGATAAAGTAGTCTAAAAGCTCAGGGATGTTCGAAAAGGTACAAGTTCGTGTTTCAAGAAGCAACATCTGCCTACTAACAGCAGATGGTATTTCTCCCAGCTTTTCGGTTCATTAAATGGTCTTAATCCGTTATTATTATTTTGCCCTCTTGTTTGTATATTCAAAACCAATATTATTGTTCTTCTTCCGGTAAAGGAAGACATCGTGAGAAAACCTGCACATTTGACGACTTATTGTTTACTAGTAAGTCGTAGTGGTAAGGATCTGCTGCATGATTTTTTATCCTGCAGCATGAAGGGGCTGGCTCCTCCGGGGAAGTACTACACTCCCACAGAAGACCGACACCTGAATGGCGGCTATCAGCCGCCATGCTCCGTCCGGTGAGTGGGAAAACCGGAGGCCCATCTTCTTCAGTTTTTTATAGGCTGGCAACGCTTCTGTAATGTCTATGGGCGGCGGTGATCACCTTACATCTCGTGACCCGCCTGCTCATTTGCCTCCCTCTAACATAAAAAGACTCGACAACGTACCAAGTAACTAGTACGTGATTTTACAAGTACGACCCATGCCTAGAAAAGTGTAGTAATTAGACGCCCCGCACCGCGTCGCATCGCATCGCCCGGCTTCTAATTATAGGAACACGAGACAGAGCGAATTAGCTTTGACTTCGCTCAAAGGGCAGTTTATAAACAACGTTTAGACCAGTCCCATTTGGTAACTAAAGAACTAAGGTGGCTATTTTCTAATAAAGGATGGAATATAAAAGGCTAATTATTATACAGGCTTCTGAATTTTAAGCTTGCATGCTGGTCTGGGAGTAAAAGAAAAACATATAATGGGCCAGCTGCTACTCTTCCCGCGCAGATTGTAAAAGTCAATCGAGGGATAGGGCTTGAATCAGGAACGATGGGATCTGTCTGCAATCTGTCACTATTTTTTAATCTCCATTCCACCAATAAGCCCAACATTTTGCTAAGCGGGGCCTTCGAGTCTCGCGACTCTTGGCTTTGTCTACCCCGTAAGGGATAAAGATGTAATACAGTATCACATTTTTATCTATTTTTACTCTTACCGTCTTTGTATGCTTTGTGATTTAACCTTTTGGTATATGTTGTTCCTTGAAAGTGATGAAAAACTACAAGATTAGATTTTTGGAGGTTCACTAAATACTAACTTTTAATTTATGATTTTTTTATAGCATAGTTCCGCAAACGAGCAAGCGGGATACCTGATGGTAAGTGATCACCACTGCCCATGGACAATTCAAATGCAAATCCATTTGCACTTGTCCACTTTGATTTATTTATAAAATGTTGAATAAAATATTTATAAATAAGTATTTTGTTAATTACTTAGACCATAATTTTATGATTATTCTTAACTACCGATGAAATTTTAAAAATCAAACTGACATGTTAATTAAAAACTGAACGAAATGAAACACCAAATCGACCTCATATTTATTTAAGTTTCCCAAAGTTCTGACTTCCGGGTAATTGACACACCAGTTGGAGCGTTCTTTTTGCATCCTATGCTAAGTAGTCATGTAATGTAAAAATGTGGTGACTGATTTCCCTCTAATGGAAAGCGGTTACCGCAACTATTATCAACACCAGGATCTGACTTATAAGCGAGATAAAAACATAGAATATGCCAGCATCTTTTCACGTACATAAATTGTTAAAGTCTATCAAGCGAAAATCAAATATTCTTCCCATAAATGATGAGCTAGCAACATGTAAATTTATAGAAATCTCTGACCCACCAATTAGCTTATCGTGACCGTATTCGTGTCTAACACCTCATGACTCTGTCTGTCCAACGAGAAATAAAGACGTGACTCTATATCTGGTTTCCTAATGTCGCTGGATAGACCGATAGATTACAGTCGCTGTCAAAATAAAAAATCAAATGAAATTAAACCTTTATAGGCACTTTTACTGATGAAAATATTTGAACCACCCCGCGATTTCACCCGCACTTCTTACTTTTCCGTGAGATAAAAAGTAGCCTATGGATTTTAAATGGACCATCTACATTGAAAGAATGTTTCAAATCGGACTAGTAGATCCTGAGATTAGCGCTATCAACTAAAGACTCTAGCTTTTTATAATTTAGAAAAAAAAATTTTTTTTTTGTTTTTAGGTGGTAGGTACTGTTGAAATAACTAAAAATAACTTAGTTTATTCCCAGAACAAATGGGAGAAAACTTAACGAATCTCCTGTCTTCAAAACAAAATTAATTTCTTTTGATGAACAGAAAAGTTGATTTTATATCAAACCTAATTATACCTATTGTTGGACTTCCTTTTGTGGCATTTGACAATTTTCATTCACATAACAATAAATTTCGTTTTACCCATACGTTTTTTTAAACCCCGCTAAAGCATAACTGTGTTAGTGTAAAGTGCATTAATTTGTTTTTTTACTTTATAATATTTTTACGGCATAGGCCGGCAAACGGGCAAGCGGGTCACCTGATGGTAAGTGATCACCACTACCTATGGGCAATTGCAAAACCAAAGGTTACAAGAGTGTAACCGGTTTTTAAAGAAGGTATAGACTAATTTTTGATGATTTTCAATATCACGCGTTCTATGCGATGCATCAAGGTGCAACTATAAAACTGCATCTTTCTTTCAGTAGTTTTTGGCGTCATGAACTATAAACATACAGACAAATATTCAGAAAATTAGTTTTTTAACTTTTATATGACCTAGACAGGCTTTTCATATATTTTTTCTTGTATATTTCCCATATGCAGACATAGCTCAGTTACACTTATTTTGTATGTATAGATTCCCATGGGAACGAGAACAGAGCAAATGAAACCGCTCGGGCCGGTCGCTAACCTATAATATAGGTATATAATATTCTAAATGTGAAAGTGCGTTTGTTTGTCCGTCTTTCACGTCAATACGGAGCAACGGATTAGTGTGAGTTTTATGTGGAAATATTTGAAGGGCTGGAGAGGGACATGGACTACTTTTCTGTCGAACGATGCCGCGGGCAAAAGCTATATTATATAGTATTCTACAAACAGATCAGTATTAACTATTCATTATTTCTAACACCAAACGACATGTACTTGACAATGATTGATTGACTCAGGGCCCAGTGTTAATATCAATGAACATACATTAATATGAGAAACTAATATTAATTATCTCAGCAGCGTTGTAATGCAATGATCAATGGCCAGGACAAGTAGGTATTACGAGAATGCTTAAGGCAATACTAAGTAGTACAAGTAAGTGTCACATCATTATCCCTTACAGGGTTGACAGAGTCAAGAGTCAGGAGACTCGAAGGCTAAATTGGTGGAATGGGGATTCAGATATAGTGTCAGGTTGCTAGCCCATAACCTATGAGAATAACCGTTTCAAGCCCTTTCCCTTGTTTAACTTTTCCGCGCGAAGAGTACTTAGCAGCTAACACATTCTACGTTTTTTTCCCCCTCCCAGACGAATATGGAATTAAAGACCAGCAAAAAATAGTTACTTAATATAGAAGGCTTCCATACAATTAACGTGTATTTTTCAATTTTTTTTTACTAATTTAATTTATAGATTTGTCATGTCCATTTGTCCGTATATAATTGTCTTATATTTAATGATCGCGCGTGAGTCCGACTCCGGTTATTTTCCGATAATAAGTTAGCAAGTAAGCTTAAAAATAAGCTATTAATTAATAAGGAAACGAGCGTTGAAAAACATTCAACTTTTTAATTTCCATCATGGGCAAATGGAACGTTTAATTAAGTCTGTTTTCGACCTTTTTTTCTCTTTAACAATAATTACAAATTCTCTTTGATCTAATTTTGGATGTACTTTATAGGCATAATTAGGGGAGAGATAAAATTCTTTACATCACACGAAAGGTTTACTTTTACACTGTAAATGAAAGACATGATTCGGACCGTCTTTTCATCTGAGAAATCATAATTCTTTTTAATTATAATATTTTTTATTCGATCTTCCATGTTCTGTATAAAACCTTAGAACTTGAACGAACGTTGAAAAAAAAAAACATTTCGAATTTCATTACGTTCATTGTTTTTCCTGGGGTTCTGTAGCCAAATGTTAAAAAGAGAATCCTATTCGTCATATCGGTCTGAAAAAAAAATATTTAGAGCTTTCACAACGCCTTGTGGGATATTAAAGGATATAGCTATAGATCTTTGTAAATGACGTAGAAGTTTCTAAAACACTTTCTTGGTTTCAATAAGTAAAAACACCCTCAAACTTTAAAAAAAAAGCTGTCGAAATAACGTACTTTGCAAAAATTTTTTACGTTAATTAATGTACAGAACCCTTAGTGCGCGAGTCCGATTTTTAACTTCATCGCCTGCAGAAAATAATGATAAGATTTACTTCATTTGATAACACACCATAACCGCGCTTGTTGTAATAAAAATGGAATTTCCAATGGCATATACCACGACAAGAAAGTTCACTTAAAGTACGGGGCAGTACTTAGCATAACAGTGGAATAAGTGTATATTTCCCTAGTCAAGTCCCGACACGCTACCATCAGATATGTCAAGATTACGACGCCGCAAATATTTCTATTTCGTACCACAGAAATTTATTTTATGAATAGGTCAAAATTTTCAAGATTTGATTCTATGGTTAAGTGTCAGGCTGTCACAACGGAGGTTTGGAGTTCTATCCCCAGACGATCAAATCAAGTTCAATATTTCATAATATATTCTATATTAATGAAACATAATATATTCTATATTAATTAATATATTCTAATTAAACTGTCTAAAAATGTAAGAAAATATCTGTACACATTACAAGGGATGAGAATATTACAAAATAAAGTTACCGGCCGTTTAAAATTCTAATTTTATTGTCTATTCATAACATACAATTGAAAAACCACTGAACCAATTTTCACATTATAACATATTTGTCATAATGAATTCGTGGGAAAGATGTTGGTACATGTAGTTCATGCGAATGAAGCCGCGGGTAGCTTGGGTAACGGTATCACGCCTTTATCCCTCACGAGGAAAACAGAACCACGAGTCGCGGGACTTGAAAGTTACGCTTAGCAAAATAGTGGGCTTAATGGTGAATTGGAGATTTAGAAATAGTGATAGGTTGTTAGCATTGCTTATGAGAATTCCTGTTACAAGCCCTTTCCCTTGAATATAAGGAATATAGGGTATACAAGCAGCTGGCACGTTCTACGTTGTTTTTTCGCTCCAATACCAGCATAGAAGATTTTATTTTAAATAGTATTTTTGCCGTTTTGCAGCTCATTAAATATTTCTCAAGTACATAAAGCTAATATTAAAGATTTTATCTATAAAATAACTGTCATTACATAATCACTCGTAAAACAAACAAATAAAAATTCACCTCTTCTTCGAAAAGCTAATTGAGCGTTAATTAAAAGAAAAAAAATAAAGCTAATTTGAGGTTATTAGAGGGAGAGCACAGTCTTTGTAACAATAGTAGCGGTGTCGAGTGCAGGTCGTTAATTCGCATTTATTAGCCGCTGTTTGTCCCAATTTTTGCCTTTTAGTTGGGAAAAGTAAAGAAATAATCTTTGTATATTCCCCTGACGGGAATAGTAAAGTCCTTGCCTCTCAACCAAGAGCTCCCGGATTCGATTCCTGGTCAGGTTATGATGGCAAATTGCATTTTTCTGATTGGCCTAGGTCTTGGATGTCCATCTATATACATATATGCATGTATACTAATATTATAAAGAGGTAAAGTTTGTAACTTTGTTTGTTTGTTTATTTGTTTGTGAGGGCTGTATAACCGATCATGAAAATTCTTTCATAATCAGAAAGCTACACTATTCAAGAGTGTTATAGGCTATATTTTAACACCTAACAAAGTGGGCACCGGTTAGCTAGTAAAGTATATGGCTAGGGTTCGATCCCCGGTCAGATCATGATGGAAAATGATCTGTTTTGATAGGTCTGGGTCTTGGATGTTTATGTATAAGTGTATTTGTTATAAAAATATAGTATCATTGAGTTAGTATCCCATTACACAAGTAACGAATTATTTTGAGGCTAACTAAATTTGTTTGATGTGTACTTATACATAAATTAATTTGTTTTTGCGATTTTTCTACCTCTTTGGCGCACTTTTGCAATTTTTCTACCCGTACACGACGTTAAGTCATAACTACCTAGTTTTATTGTGTCGTGAATAGTTTTTATGCCCCTCATAAATGTTTACTAGTTCTAAAGATGTAGATTTAATTTTCTTTAGATATTGTCTGTCTCGTAATGGCTTCATAATTATTTTGTATTTTCCTTAAAAACTGAAATGGGAATAAAAAAAATAGTAAAACCGGCTAAGTTGGAGTTGGATTCGCGTAGTAAGGGTTCCGTACCATTGCTTTAGTAAATGCGAATAAGGCATGTTTGTTTTATGGGAGCCCCCTTAAGTATTTATTTTATTTTTGTATTTTTGTTAAAATACACCATCTATACAAATGTCAATTGTCTAGCTATTGCGGCGACATACGGACAGGCAGGCAGGCAGGCGGATTTTTAGTAATAGGATCCCATTTTTACCCTTTGGGTACAGACCCCTTTAAATGACTAAGAGTCAGATGACATGATTTTTTTTATGACAAAGAGAGGCAAGCGAGCAGGTCACGTGATGTTAAGTAATTACCGCAGC